>JAODAL010013830.1:0-89708 GCA_025379985.1 Phyllomedusa bahiana
GGGGCCCCCTGAGCTCGTTGGGCCCCCGTGCAACCGCCTACCCTGACCAATGGAAGAGACGGCCCTGCTACCCTGGCACCCTTACGCCATAGACTTGAACTTAGTTAAGCATCTGTAGGTCCTCGGTGGTCATGCTGTCTCTATGGATCCACACCACACCTCCTCCAGGTGCTGAGGGATGCTGGCAGCGTGGCTCCAAGTGCTTGGACGACCTACCGGGACCTTAGTGAGTCCCTCCTAGCCCATCTATCTGCTGTCCATGCGGCACACAGTGGTTAGGCTAGGTTCACACTAAGAGGAACATGTATGAAAGGTGGTGCCGCCTCAACAGTCGTACATCTCAGTAAGTTAGTGTAGCCTTCATCAGTATGTATGAAAGTGTCTCCCAGCACTATATAAATGTGTGCTGTTGTGAGACACATTTATGCACCAAAAAGTGGCGCATAAAGTGTAAATGTGCCAACATTTGTCTTTTCCTCGCCACTATGAAATTTATATGGATTAGACCGACACTTTCATGCCACATTTTGGCGTAACACATTCATTAATGTGATGTGGTGTACGAATCTGGTGCGACACGCACCTGTAGAATTGATGCACAAAAAAGTGTTGGGTTTGGCGCAGCAGGAACTAAATTTTGGAGTACTACCATTCATACATCTGTCGGACATGGCTACAATAGTTTTTTTGGCTCAAAGCATGCCAGACAACTGGCGCAACCTTGTTTAGACATGTCCCCCACAGTTTTTAACATATGTAATAGGTTTTCAATACATGAATAAAAACCATATCCAAATATATACTTTTTATTGTGTATGTCTATGGGTTTTTAATGTATACATCAACTGTATAGGAGTGTGTTATTATATATTTGTATCCTTTTTTTTAATCAATAGAAGTATGCTTTTTTGTAAAAGGATTTTCTGATGTGATGATTTCTGATGAAAAACGCATACAAAAACATATGCATTTGATGTATGTAAACATATACTATTACGTTTGCATTTATCGATCATAGACTTCAGTACAATAAAAATCCCGTATCATGGCGTTTACAGTTTTTTGCAGGATGGAATAGCTTGGTACACTATGCTTTTCAGAATCTGGAAAAAAAACATTGTATGGACGTAAAGGACTGAAATGTATCCAAAGGTGTGCTCCTTTTACTTTACGTTTGACCCATTATAGTCCCTGGATATGTCAAACTGTACACTCCAAGACTGTTTTGCTACCAAAATGTATACATTTGATGTAAGCCATAAACACAGTGTTAACTGGTCCTTACCCTGGATAACAGTGTGACTCAATTATGCAAAACGTTAAAGGGGTTGTCTCACCCCACTGATTCATCTTACCTCAGTCCTGTTTTCTTGGTTTCATTTTGAATTCAGGGGCGTGTTTACTGGCTTAGACTAGGCTGCAGTAGAAGCCAGGTCTGTAGCTATAGCAACCACTGCTTGCAGCCTATTATGAGAGATTGAACAGGTCTGTAGCTATAGCGACCTGAGGAGCTGAAGCAGCCCATACAAGAGGGGATATCTAGGAATAGGTAGGACACTGTTAATGGACATATATTGCAAATTAACTTGTTTTTGCAAGATCTTTAACATAAAAAGCAGCCCTTGTAGTGAGCCAACCCCTTTAAACAAAAATAAGCTAATATAAATTGTCATTTATTGTCATTATTTTTATTAGAAATTTTTGAATTTGGAGACCTTTTTTAGGATTCCTTTGAACTATAATTCAATACTAATGCATTGCGCTAGGTTGAGAATAAGCCAGAGAAAAAAAATACCTTCAATGCAAATAGGGAGTAAAGATGCATATTAAAGGGAACCTTCTGACCCCCTCTAAAACTGCTACCACTGCTGTATGAAGGTTAGGCAGACCTTTCTGACCATATCCATGTGTGCCATCAGGAATACCGCATACCTTACAGAAAGCACTTTGAACAACTCATGTGGCAAATAATCTCCATGTGTCTGTTGGGTGTTCCCTAAGCAGGCAAGTGTTCTATAATCTTGGTAGCAATGCTCCTGCTTCTATCTAGGCTTGATTGACATCTTCGGCACCTCCCGCATCATCAAATGTCCACAGATATCACAGAACATTTGCCTGCTGAAAACTTGGAGAATTTTTACATGTGTCACATGAGTTGTTCAAAGGGCTTTCTGGAAGGTATGCTGTATTCATGATGGCACACATGGATTTGCTCAGAAAAGTCTCCCCAGCCATCATACAGCAGTGGTAGAGGGGGGTTAAAAGGTTTCCTTTAATATTCATCTGCACTCCTTATTTGAATTCACTTTTTTTTTTGTTTCTCTTGGTTACCCCCAACTGAGTACGGAATAACAGTACAAAGGAATCCTAGAAATTTATTCTAAATCCTTATATCTGATATAATGAAACTAATAATGACAATCTTCATAAGCTTTTTATTTTCTTACAAAGTTGAGTCAAATTATTATGACCACCAGCTAACATCCAAAGTAACCGCCGTATGCAGCACAGACAGAAGCTAGACGGGCTAGGAGTGACTCAGTAAGGTCCTGGCAGGTTGTCACACGTATTTAGAGTAATGCTGATTGCATCCTACACCCAAAGAGGTAACACAACCATTGAGGTGGTTCCACAGATTCTCAACTGGGTTCAAGTCTGTTAAATTGGGGGGCCAGGGTAGCTCCGTGGAAGTCTTGGTCATGCTTTTCCAACCAATTTTGAAGGTCATGTCCCCACGGCACAAATTTTTTGCCTGGTGGTTTTTCAGACCGCCGGCGGCCCAAAAAAACATAGAACATGTTCATTGTTCCAACTGGTTTTCGGACGGAATATGAACATATGTGAAGGAGGAGGGCTTTTCTCCGCAAACCGCGGAGAAAAGCCATCCCCCGGCGGCCGTGTGCACGGCACGAAAACAGGACAAATTTTGTCCTGTGTCGTGTGAACAGCCTCAAACAAATCTAGCTGTGTGACATGTTGCCTTGCTGGAAGATCCCATCCATCAAAGGGTAGACAATCAGCATGTATGGGTGTATGTGATCTGTAAGGATGGATTTTTACCCAAATTGATTGAGACTGCCTTCTACATGGATGAGTGGCCCAGAGAATGAAGCAAAAACATTCCCCAGACCATAACGCTGCCACCTCCGGCTTGTGCTCTTCCAGTAATGGTTGCAGGGTGTTTGTTCTTTAATGTTTCTCACCTAACAAGCCAAAGGCCACCCATTTGTTGAAGCAGAAAACGTGAGTCATCATGGAAGGCAACACTGTAACAATGGAGTAACACGCAAACGGTTCACAAACTGCACAGTTTTAGAAATAATGCTAACCTTGGACTGAAAGGCATTAATCATCCTACACTGCAACTCTGATAAATTGCCCCTTTTACCCATGACGAGGGATATGTAACACAGAGCCAGCTTACATGGCTTCCTTCATGAGCTATGCGCTGACGATGTTAAAAATAGGAAGTGGTAAAAATAATGTAACTTGATTGTGTATTTTATTAGTTTTGTTTTCTTTACCTCCCGCTTAAAGAGGTTTTGCCACGATCTCATTTCATACCTCCTGCATCCAGCTCTTCAGCTCTGTGTGCTCAGAAGGGGGCGTGTGTGATTTGTTTGAATTGCATTTCATATGACCCAGCAGGATGACATCACCAGGCCTTTCCTCTCTGTAGTCAAAGAAAGGTCTGTTTATGTAAGGCATTGTGAGTAGCCGAGAGGTAAAGTTTTTGCCTCCAGGCACAAGAGTCCTAGGTTCAAATTCATGCAGGAACCAAACCTGTGTTTTTTTTTCTCTTTATCAATGCACACACCTCATTGAGGTTTCTTTTTTTATTTATTTGCACTGTTTGACTAATTACTAAGTAGGCCCCCTGTATTATCTCCCCCATAGATTGTAGGGCCCTCCTGCATTATCCCCTTATAGATAGGGCCAGTATATAGTCAGGCAGGGCCAGCAAATAGGTCAGGCAGGGCCAGTAATTAGGGCAGGCAGGGCCAGTAATTAGGGCAGACAGGACCAGTATATAGCTAGGCAGGACAGAGGACAGGAGTAGAATGACAGCTCCTGGGATTTGAACACTCAGTAGCTGCCTGAGAGGAGAGGTGAAGTCTGAGCTCTCAGCCCTGGTCGTATGCCCTGGAGATGAGCTGTAAACAATGGATCACTAAGGGAGCAGCTAAAACAAAAATGGTGCAGAATTTTTAATAATAATGAATGGTGAAGGGGGCGTGGCCTAGCATGCTGGTGGACGGTCGTGTGTGCTGAGAGCTCCACCAGGGCCTGACATTCAAAGAGCCTTTTTGCGGTCAAAATGAGCCCTAAACGTGCAAAGAAGACACCCAAGGGTGCACCACACTCTGCTGCACCAGAACTGAGGATCAGCAATTACTTCTCCCCACTGGCTGACCTGTGTTCCGCGACATCGTCGGAGGCTGCCTCGCCGGAACGGGCGCCATCTTGTCGGACGGGACGTGACAGGCAGGCTGGAGATCAGGCGCGCGTGAAGAAGAGAGGAGCTGCAGATCAGCCGAGACGCCGGACCACAGCCTCTGCAGGGCAAGTGAGAGAGCCGACGACTGGCGACGCTGGGAACCCTCGAAAGCGGCTGCCGCCGCACGGAGGTGAGAGAAGGAGCGCGGCCCGGGAGGACGAAATGGAGGGAGCGGGTGCCCGCAGCCGGCGTGCTCTGCCATCAGGGGAACCGCATCTCCTTCTCCCTATAGAGAGCGGGCACAGACAGGAATCCCTGCCTCTACAAACACTTTCCTCAAAAACAGAGGGGTCATCAGCCTCTACTGAAAACTGCGAGCAGCCCACAGCTTACGCAGAAAGACATGAGAGGGGAAGGCTGGGGGGCCCGGGCCCTGTACTGGGGGTCCCCCCACCCACCATCGGGCCCCTTTAACCCTGAACACACTCTCTCCCCAGAGCATTTTCCCACAGCCTCCCAAACCCCCAGGCTGAAGTAGCCCTGTAGACCTTATCAGGAATCAGTTGCTGATCCTATGGACACTTAATGGGGGAATCCCAGGCAAAATTCACCATCTGAGGGGGCCCACTATTTTTTTCCCCTGAAAGCCCCCCTGTGGTGTTGGGGATAAAAACCCCCCAATTGTTTTGGGACTCCCAACTTCTGCCGGGCTCATCCCATTTCACCCCCGGGAAAAAAAAGGGACCCCCTAGTAGTACTCATGCAGAAAGCTTTTCGGGTTTCCCCAAAGATAAAGCCCTGCAAGGGGCTCCAGGGACCCCGAACTGCAACCCCTACTAAGCCTTTTCCCTAAAAAAAGGACCTATTTTACCTGGCTTGTAGCTTAAATCTCCCTGGCAACAAGTTTATATGGGGCAGTGAAATCTGTGCCCCACCATTTTTAGCCCCAAGACCCAAAACCTAGAGTCCGCACAACAAGTGCCCAGCGTTCAATCTCTAGCTTAAATAAAGGGTGCCTTAAAGGGTTTAAAGAAAGGTCTCCATCAAAAAATCTAGAAGACCAAAATTTGTTGCCCGGGGAAAACCCGTAATAGGAAAAATAATTTTCAGAAAAACGGGGTCCCCCAAAAAACCGCCCAAGGGCGGGAAATCTGCCCCAGGCCCTCCCCAAGATTTTTAAAAGGGGCATTTTGGGCCCAAACCAGCGGGCAATCATATTGAGCTAGATCGTCGCATAGAGCACTGCGACCAATGACCAGGAGGGAAACAAAACCCCGTGAATTTTTTGCCGAGTGCACTATTTACGCAAAAAAAGGGAGGAGATTTTAAAAAAAACCCAAAGACCTTGCTTCTACTGTTTCTTATGAAGGGCCAGACAGCGCTTTTTCCAGACTTGTCAAGGCGAAACCCTGCGACTGAAAGCAGCTTTTAAAACCCCTTATTTCCATTTTTGCAAGATAGCCCATATTCAATATGCGGGGGAACCCCTTTGCCTTACCCCTTTCCGCACAAAAGGAAAGGGGCCGGAAACCCCCTTCAGATCGCTGTCGGACCCCCAAACTTTTTTAGCACCCTAAAATTCCCCTTCCGGTGGCCCCTCCCAGACGGGGAAGTCACCTATTAAACCCCGGCGGGCCATGGCACTACCTTCACAGCCACCCCCAATCGAAGGGATAACAGGGGAGTTTACACCAAGGAAACAGGGGTCCCCCGAGACCCAGCGCCTTGTCACCCCCCCCGGGAGAGGACGGATATTGCGACCAAACGGGGGTTTACTTATAAACCCTAGTAGGGGGAAAAAATGTCTTAAAGGGGTATAAAACCCCCGAATTTTCTCCAAAATTGGTTTTGCCCCCTAAATTTTATAATGTGGTGTATGTTTAGGTGGAACCCACTCTTATATGCCCTTCATTTTGGCTTAGCCCAACCATTTAGTACTGGATAATAATTCTTTTTTCTTTTTTGACACAGGGGGTTTTTTTGCATACTCTTCTTTTTGTCCCTGTACTGGGCCCATGGCAGCAGGACTAAAAGCAACTGGCGGGGACCCCAGTAGATCGGCTTTTGCACTAAATATCGGGGCTCACCCCCCACATAGGTGTTAGCCCGGATTTCCCCGTTTTTGGGTAAAGCAGTTACATATACTGCCCTGAGCTTTTCCCCCTTTGGCCTTTTAAAAATGGTTGTTAGGTTTGGGTTTATGATTTTTGTGTTCAAACTGTCTAAATTTTTTTAAGCAATTTTTTTTTTTTTATATTTTTTTCCGGAGACGCGGTTCTCAGAGGAACCCAATTTATGCAAACCAGTGCCAGTAACAAATTTTTACTTTTAAAGTATGACGACACCCCGCAAAAAACACCCCTTAACTTTAAGGGGGTTTTAAATTTTACCAGGAAGGGGGCCCATTTTTTTACACTAGCAAAAGGAATGGGAAACCCAATTTATTTGCTTACAAGAAACTAAATTTTCATCACAGGTCATTTAAAACAACTACAGAAAAAAATATTTCCCACTCGGGGTGCCAGAGCCCCAAAACCCTAGTGCCAAAAAAAAAGGGTAGCTGTTTTTTTTTTATAAGGCCCCCCTGTCCCGATTCCCGGATATTAAAAAGATTGGGGAAAAGCCAGTTTTGTTTTTGTTAAATGCACATTGGGGGGAATTTATTCAACCTTTTCGAACATTTACGTTTTGAACCCGGGGCCCCTTAATTTTTATCTGGGTATTTGATGAGTTTTAAAGGCCCTATGCCCCCCGGGAGAATCATCTTTTTGGGTGAATTTTAATTTTTGCCCCCTTTAGCCCGAAGTAGACACCCTTTTTAGGGGTTTTTTCCCCCACCCTTTTAAAAAGAAATAAAAAAAAGGGAAAATACTTAAAATATGCAGCTTTGCGACCCCTGGCGCCTAGGGGCACCCCAAAAACACGTGACTTTTACATTCCCTTTTCCCATCCCCACAGATGTTTGCAGAATAGATTTCTTTTTTCTCCAACATGTGGGTGCTGCCGTCCGTTAAAAAAAAACAAAAAGGAAAAATTCTATTTTCAATCATGCCCCTTTTTCCCTGCACATTTTAAAAACCTCATGGTGCGAGAAGTCTTTCAACTGGAGACTGAAGAGCCCCTTTTTAAGGAAATTTAATAAAGCCTGCAAAAAAAAACAGGCGATCGAGCACTTTCCCGATCACCCTTTCAAACTGATCCTCTACTCCGCAAATTTTAAAAAAGGGAGGCCTCAAATGCCAAATAAAGAAGCGTTTTTTAAACAAGCAGGGGCTTTGACTTTAAAAAAGGGCGGGCCCACAAAAAAAAAATTTCCCGTTAGATAAGTTAGCGAAGTGGAAGGGAATCCCCCAAACTTCCCCAGATGAAACTGACTTGCGTGCTTACTGCAGATAAACACAAAATCACTTTGGGTTTATGGATAGGAAAGGGGAGCGATTTCGTCAGCTTTGGGCTGGCTCATTTTAAATTGGAGTAAAAAAGCCAAATAGATTTCTCGCAAAAACATTAAAAGGGTAAGAGAGCCTCTCTTTTTATCCACTCTAAATTTAAAACCAAATCAGGGCGGCCCCCTTATCCAAGTGGGGATCCTGGATTGTTTCCATAGCTATTATCAAAAACTTTAAATCCCCCATCTAAAAGCACCAACCCCTCTGGCAGGGTGCTTTAAGGGCGCTCAATGGCCTATATTAAGAAAAAACCCCTCCCCGGGCCC
Source organism: Phyllomedusa bahiana (assembly GCA_025379985.1). Taxonomy (NCBI): domain Eukaryota; kingdom Metazoa; phylum Chordata; class Amphibia; order Anura; family Hylidae; genus Phyllomedusa; species Phyllomedusa bahiana. The sequence continues at coordinate 8,154 of JAODAL010013830.1, forward strand.
GGGGTTTAGAGGTGTTCGCTGCTTTTGAGCCCCCTTTACCGCCCTCGAAATACAAAAAAAGCGATCTCCTCTTTATCCGGGGGAAGGCCCCGGGCCCCGTTGGGTTTTCAGCTAAGGGTTTATAAAACCCCTTAAGAAAAAACTGAGGGCCTCTTATTAGAATCCTTTAACCGGTCTTTAACCCCCATCCCCTTCCCCCCCTTTTTCTTGAGGGAATATTTCAGGGAATCCCCTTAAAAACCCGGGAAAGGGGCCCCATTATTTTTTCAAAACTACAGACCTATATAAATTCTTTAAAAAGAACTAAAAGTTTGCGAAGCCCGATAGCATTTAGAAATAATCCCAAACTTGGGGGTTTTTATCCAAAATAGACCAAGTTGGTTTTTTTACCCAAAAATTTGGGAGGTCGAGATAATACCTTAAGAAAAGTTCTCCTTAAAATTATCATGCTAATCGCACTGGAACCCCCTCTTACTCCAGCCCCTTTTTTTTGCGGGGAAAGCATTTGACAGGGGTGAAATGGGCCTTTTTTGGGACCCGCCCCCGTCAAATGTTGGGCCGGGCAAAATTTAATGCATAAAATCTTTGCATTATACATTGCCCCCCCAGCTAGGGGTTAAGTCAAAAAGGCTCCTTATCTAGGCCCTTTTTAAAATTAGTAATGGAAAAACGGCAGGGCTGCCCCCTATCGTCCATTCTTATTATAGGGCCCTGGAATACCTACTGCAATCCATTAGGCTGACGGGGGAGTCAGGGGCAAAAGCTGAGGGAAAAGATCAACAAAAGGGCTTCTTTTTCAGATGACCTTCTTGTATTCCCCACTTTTTCCCCAGAAATTCCTTTCCCCCTGATTTGGGCCTTCTGGACAAATTTTAAGCTTTTTTATAACCCTTTTGGGCAACTTTACCAAGGCGTCGCACTTAACGTTTAATTTAGAGGCCACACAGTCCCCTCCCTGAAAATGGTTTCCCCTTTTAAAAAGGGCCCCGAGACCTTTTACAAACCTAGGGGTTCGAAACCCGGGCAATAATGAGCGCGCTTTTGACTTTTAAATTTTTAAACCCTTTAAACCCAAAAAATCAGGGTGGGGTTGTCCCAAATGTTTACAAGAAAAATTTCTCCTGGATAGGAAGAATAAAAAAATTTTAAAAATGAATAAACTCCAAGACTGCTATTCACTCACTGGGCCCCTTTATTTGGGCACCATGCTAAAATAGGTTTTACCCCCTTTTGCCTTCAAACTGCCTCCCAATTTTTCGTTGGGATAGATTCAAAAAAGGTGTTGCAACAATGCTCAATTGGGGTTCCCCAAAGGGGCCCCCAAAAAGTGGCAAGAAAAAAATTCCCCCCACCATGCCCAAACCCCAAACCCGCCTGAACCGTTGATACAAGGCAGGGTGGATCCATTTTCATGTTGTTGAAAGCCAAAAATTTTGACCCTTTCCATCCGAATGCGCAGCAGAAAACGAATCTAACCAGGCAACGTTTTTCCAAACTTTACGCCCAAATTTCGATATTTGGGAAAATTTGGAGCCCATTTTTTCCGTTCTTAGCTGAAAGGTGGCCCCCCGGTTTGGGGTCTTCTGCTGCTGTAGCCATCTCCCTAAAAGTTCCCTACTGTGCGTTCAAATGCCTTCTCCCTACCTTGGTTGTAAGGGGTTTGGTATTTGAGTAGTGTTCCCTTTTCTATCAGCTCGAACCAGTCTGCCCTTCTCCTTGACCTCTGGCATCAAAAAGGTTTTCCCCCCCACGGACTGCCGCTCACGGGATGTTTTTTTCTTTTTGGCCATTCTTTAAAAACCCTAGAGTGGTTGTGCGTGAAAATCCCGGAGTCAGAGTTTCTAAAAATACTCAGACCACCCCTTTTGGCCCCAAAAAACCATCCCCGTTCAAAGGCACTCAAACACCTTTCTTCCCCATACTGATGCTCGGTTAAAATAGGAGATTGTCTTGACCTGTCTACATGCCAAAATGCATGAGTTGCCGCCAGGATTGGGATTAAAAATTGTGTTAACGAGCAGTTGGACAGGTGTACCAAAAAAGTGGCCGGTGGTGACTTATTTAGGTACCCCCCATAAAATTTCCCCCTTACCTTTTTTTCCCCAGATAAATAAATTTTTTGGGGAAGTTTGTTTGGGTTTAATAAACCACTAGAATAGAGGACCACTTTACCGGCGAAAAAAAAATGGGGGGCTGGCCTCCCAATTTAAAGTATATTATAAGAACAACGGGAGTGGGGTGCTGACTGGTTCACCCCAAATCAAAAAAAGTGGGTACAAAGGGAAAGGGAGGCCCTGATGGGTCCCCCATGTAAGTTCCCATGGCGGGCCTCACGAGAATGCGATTTCCCCCGAGTCATCTTCCCCTGGGATGATGTTACCTTACACCCTTTAAAAGACGGGGTCCCGAATCTTTTTATCACGTAGTAGGCCCCCTTATGCTGTCCAGGGCAACCCTGAGCTAAAAGCTAGGGGTTTGGATTTAGTTTTCGGGGCCCCCAATTGGAAACCACGGATTAGGGGGTTTTTTTTTTAAAAAAGGGGGATTTTTAAAAGTTAATGAAATCGTCCCCCCAAAAAGCCATCCCCTAATTTTGGGCTTAAATATGCACAGATTAAACACAATTTTGATGTGAAAAAAGGCTTGGGGTTTGGCGGGGCCCCTTACGGGTTTTTGAACAGCTATGTGTTCAGGGCTACCCCAGGCACGTAATTTCAAAATTTTAGATTGATCCGTCCTCTAACTTCCCCTCGCCTCTATTTCAAGTAAATGGGGAAGGGGGCTAAACATCTCGGGGCGGAGGACAATTGGGCTAAAGCCCGTTGTTAGCGGCCAAAGCCCCGGGTTTCTGCCAAAAACAGGAATGAATATAAGGTTTAAGGGGTACAGATGCCAACGCTTTTTCATTTTATTCCCCAGGTTCCCCTCTATTTGGAGAAACGGTTGGGTCGGGGGACATGACAAATTGGGGGGGTGTGAAACATTCAAAGTTCTGCTTAAAGTCATTGAATTAATCGTTGATCACTGGGATAAAGTTGCAAAAAATTATCCCTTTGCCCCTTTTCTCTTCATGTCCAATGGATTAAAATCTCTGAAAGGGAATTGATCATTTTTTTACTGGTTCAGCCAAGTTTTGATCCCAAGGAAATGGAAATCTAACCATACCATCAAATTTTGGGAAAGTTCAAAGGGAAAATTTTCCCCTTCCAGCGCATGGAGGAAATAAGGGGGGACCACCCATCAACTCTTTGATAAAATTTTAAAAAATGGAGGGAAGGGTTTTCTTTGTGCTTTTCCTGCTATGTTCTCTCCATAACTCTTTGTTTGGGTTTTTATTTGAGCTCTCATTGACTGCTATCTTTAAATGACTGTAGTGTTTGAGCTGGTTGTAGGGGCCCCTTTTTGGGCTGCGTTGGCTGTTTTTGGTTTCAATTTCCATGTTAATTTTACTTACCCTGTACGGGATTAAAATTATTGTTATGCCTTCTTGTTAGCGATGACTGGCCATGACCCTTTATGGGTTAAGTGTTTTTTGAGTAACTCATCTCTTTTGCCTGCATTTAAGCTCTCATGAAGGGATTCTTGGGGTACTCTCGGGTGTGTCTTAAAGAACCCCAGGATCGCACCTTATGTAGCAAAATTTCCTTAATTTGTTCTTTGACTAATTCTTGATTCGCGTCGTCGGGTTTTACTTATTATGTTCAAATGTTTGGAAGGTGTAATACTCCTGGGTTTTTTGAAAAATTTTTTTCAATGTTGGTTACTGAGCTTTTTTTACCCCTTTTGCCTACCGATAACGTTTGATTACATGTTTTCAAAAAAGTTTTTTTTTGAAAAACGGAAAAAAAAATAAAATAAAAAAAAATTTAATTTAATGATGATTTTTTTTTATTTCTTTTTTCAAGCTTCACCATCTTTTTTCTTTGGGCAAAACCCTTTTAAATCTAAATTCTCCTGCTTGCCATTACCAATGCTTCCATTTTTCAAATAATGCTCTTCATGGGATTGTCCCATGATTAAACATTAACTCACTTTATTAGATCATGCAAAACACAACAATTTTTATGTTGTAATCTTTAAGTAAAAGAAAACGTCCGGGGTTGGAATTTCTGTTTCATACTGCAAACCCGCAAAAGTCCCCCCATTTTGGCTTGGGGTCCACCCTGACACGGGCCCAGCAAACTGTTTGGGGTACTTATTTAAAAATAAACCCCATGAAAAAATATTCTCGCCTTTTTAAAGCTTTTAAAAAAAACAATAACCTGAATAGAATGACTGTGACTATCCACAGTATTTTCTTGGGAATTCTTTTTTTTAAAAAAAGAAACCCGCAGGTGGGTTTTTTCTAACCCCAAGAGCAGGTAGTAAGAGGGGGGGCTCCCGGCTTGGGGGAAATATAGTTCTATAAAGGGGTTTTTTGCGGAAAAAATGAGTTTTAAAAAAAAAGGAAAAACCCGAAAGGACCCCCCTTTAAGGGAAAAAGTAAATTTCCCCTAACCCCCCTACCATTATTGAACCAAACTTTCCCCCGTTTTTAAATGGGGTGTAACATAAACAAAAAATATCAATCAAATGCCTGGGTTTGGGGGGGGGTGGGGATTATTTTTAGTTTCACCTTTTAAATTGCTGATATCACAGCTTTTCTCAGAAAGGGGAGCAAAACCCTAGAAATTTTTTCCTTTTTGTGAAAAGCCCAGCATGAAATTATTTAAATCAAGCCACATTTTTTTAGTTAATTTGCTATGTGAACGTTTGATGGATTAATAGTTTTTAAGGTTTTTACCTGGGGACTTCAAATTTAAAGTCATTTAAGCATCTTTCATACGAAACCCCGAAAAATTTAAAGAGGGGTGTTTTCACCCCGGGTTTTCCCAATATGCTATCATTTAGGTGAATGTCAAAAATCTTAAAAAAGGTTCTTTCAAGTACAACAAAACAAATAACATAGAAGAAGAAGAAAAGGGAATATGAAGAAGACAATCCTACTGATGAAAGCCAGTCCTACAAGCTTGGCGTTGACAAGACTTTGGTGGAAAAAAAGAAAATTTTTTCAGGTTTGGTGTGGGTGGGAAGGGAAACCTAAAGGGGGGAGCCAAAATGTGGCAAAAATTAAACTTGTTTTTAACTCGCGTGTAGGGGGGTTTGAAAAGTAGCTAGAGAAGGGGGATTCTTTCAAAAAAACGTATTTTTCCCCTTTGGGGTTATTTAAAGGGTTGACTTGTTTATAAAACCTAGATTTGAATACTGTATTTCAAAATTATGAGTTCAGAGAGAAACTTCTATGTTATTCAGGGCACTCATCTTTTAGGTGGAGTAGAGAATGGGTACAAAGAGTATCTGTTTCCCAGGAGAACCATACATGTCGATAGATTTCAATGGGAATTGTGTAATGCTGCATGGAAATTGAACCCGTGAAATGAGTACCTACCTACCCAATCTTTCCGTGCAGGGCCTAATGACAAAAAATTATTTGGAGAATTAAGTAAGGGGATGTTATTTTCGAACGTCTAATAGAGAAATATGGTCCCAGTATTTGCACCACTCTCTTATAATAAATAAAGACCAATGATAACAGGATATCTACCGTACAAGGGTCCCATCCACTTTATTACTCGTTGGGGAGAACCTAAGGAGTTGTATCTGTAACAAATAAGGGGGTGGTAAATTGTCCCAAGAGTCATAAAAATGATGTGAAGGGTGAAACATCTTCATAATTGGGGGTTGATTTAGTTTTTTCTGTAGCTTCTTCTATATTAACCACTCAGTCATGTTGAACTTTCGAGTCTTTTGCTCTATGGAGAGTAACCACTACTGACTTTAATGAAGATCCCATAGGGGCCAATGAAATGAAACTGTCTAGGTCTAAAACTCACTTTTTTGCCCATAGCAACCAATCAGAGCCCCCCTCTCACTTGATCTAGTGCTCTGGAAAAATGAGAGGGGCGCTTTGATTGGTTGCTATGGGCAACAAAGTGAGTTTTAGACCTAGACAGTTTTCATACATTTGGCCCATATTTCCTAACTTATGGTGAATTGATCCTTATAAGAGGGTGCATGGAGAATATGGAAACTACGACAACTTTCCTGCTGTTTTGCTCCCAAGATCTGTTTCAGATCAACTGAAAAATTCAGGATTAAGACTTTTTTTTGCAAGGCCCCATCTTTTCAGCCCCTGCCATTGCTTCGGTGTTTTCACTGATGATGTAACGTGCACCAGATCACAAAGACCAGTGATTGGCTGCAACTTCATGTGACTATTGAATTTGATTACATCAGCAGAGAAAACTGAACCAGCTCAGGGGCAGGAAGGGCGGCAACTTCACAGGTATGTTAAGGTTTTATTTTCATTTTTACGCTTTCCGACTAGCAGACCTTTTTTTTTTATTCTTTTTTTTTTATATTAGACAACCTCTTTAAGGCATGCTACCATAAAATGTGGATGCTAGATCTTTTTTCATGTATTTCATTACATTACTTTAATAATTTTTATTTCTGATAGTATGACACATATTTTATTATAATATTTATTATCAAAAACTATTTTTATTGATTCCTCCAAAGTGGGCCTCGGGGCCCTTAAAACACTCCTTTTTTAATTTTATAGAGAATTTTATTTTTTTACCATTAAGTTCTCGAGAAAATAACACATAGTACATCGCTGAAACACACAACACACCCGTTTTCTTGGCACGTGCTGCAATAACAGACCCCTGGGCAAAATTATTTATACTCTCAGCTGAGCTTATTTATTGTGAATAATGAACATATATTTTATCTGCTGCCACATGGACACTTGCCACTTCTTGCAAGCAAACGAATTTCTGCTCACACCCGGGACTTTAATTAGTGTATGCAAGGGCCCATATTGTCTTTCTCATCAAATGGGTTTTCTTTAAAAACAGGATCACACAAGAAACTAAGCTTGACCATAGGTTTTGATGGGTTTTTCCAAAATGATTATGAATATGATAAACCTTTAAAAATTTTCTTACTAAAAGTGATTCTTAAAGAGGTTGTCCCCAAAGGATTTCTTTTTATATTAAAGATCGGGGAAAAGCATATTTGCAAAATTTTGTCCCTTAACAGTACCAATTTTCTGAGATATCCCCTCTTGTATGGGCGATCGTCCTCAGGGTTTCTATAGTACGACCTGTTTGTCATCCCGATAGGCTGCCAGCACTGGTTGCTAAGCTACATGACCTGGCCTCACTGCAGCCCTTTTGGAAACCCGTAAACAACCCCCGATTCAAAGTGAAAACCCGAAAAAAGGACTGAGGCAAGATGAACAATGGTGAGACAACCCTTTAAGTTCTTCCCTCTCTGCAGTTGTATCTGACACAACTTTCCGTCATGATTCATTCAAACTGAATCAGAATGCAGATTAAGTAAAAGTCTAAAGATTTTTTTCTCAAAAATTAAAACAAAAACCTGGATAAAAAAAAACTACAGGCTGGTACAAAACCAGTCTTTAGCATGTATTTAGAACCCTCTATTGTTTAGACAATGTTCATTAGCATTAAAGGGGTTTTCTCACTACAAAGATTATCTTTCAACATAAAAGTACAGTTAAATGAAGACTTTTTTTTCTAAATACATTGGTCAATAGATTTTACTTTAGTCATGATATAAGAGATATTTAATGTGCTCTGAACTCATACAGGTTTCTATGGTTCCCTGACCATAACTCTGTTATCTAATTATCTCTGACAAGATTAAAGGTAAGCCATTGTTTTCAGTCCTCACAAAACATGAACTTTGTGTTTACTGAAAATATAATATCTACTGCATTTGTCAGTGTAACAGCTCAGCTACTTACAGAGAGGCTAGATATGTTAATCACTGCTATAGAACCACCCACAGTCTGAGTAGACAGAGTGAGTGTATATCTGGTTGTGACTCAGTAAAATAGCCTAGTGATAAAAACCCTTTAAAGAGGTTTTGCCATGATCTAATGTTGACGTGGGATCCTCCAAAATGGGTATTTAATCACTTTTCGAAATATATGTGATTAAAAAAAGTGAAGCCTCTGAGAGCTGCAGCCTGACTTAGATGCCCTTAGTTTCCTGACTGTTTATATTAGCTGCAACCAGGAGCTGATCTGGCAACCTCCGGGCCACGCTTGCATTGTTTGAACTTCTTATCTGAAATCTGAAATCACTTCTTTTGTGTGGCATTTGCTGTCCAACCTGGGAAGTTGTGGCAATGTTTGCCCCTAGGCACCTTGAATTCATGAGGTAGCGAGCGGAGGTCCCATTCCTGAATACAGATTGGTTTATGTGAGACTGTGCGACCATTTGTGGATGGATACTAATGCCTGCATGGGACGAGTGGTTACCCACCAGATGGAGAGACAGTGTGTAGTGTGTAAGGACATTAAAACACAAGTGAGTACCTCTGGCCTGTGTAATGAGCCGCAGATAAAAATTATGCTGGCAAAAAAGCGTAAAACATTACACAACCACGAGGCTTACCGCACTTTTTTACAGCAGACCATAAACACGGAAACACGCTCATCCTTAAAGTTTGTTTAAGAGATTCATAATATCAGTCTTTGGACTAGACGCTACTGAGGAGTCGAGCCATCCGCACTAGGTGCGTTGCACCTGCGACGTTTCGAAGGTGTATCCTTCTTCATCAAGACTGGGCTTAAGACTGGGTGGGGTATTAAGGGTTTATTAAGGGAAGGCATGAGGTCTGGGTGCTACTTTGTGGGGCAGCATGATAAAAGAAGACCCTGCCCACTCTATGGTTTAAGGCTATATTGAGTATTAGGGAGGAGGTTAAGACTGTTACAGCGACTAGGCGGTGAAGGGTTTTCGAAACTGGTGGAGAATGAGGATGGTTTGTGGTAGGGAGGGCCTGATATTGGGGGCTGGAGTGGTTAAACACAGACAAACTGCCTCTAAACTAGTGCTCATCGGCTGGAAGTAATCCTGAATTTCTGGGGTGCTCAGGGTCAGTAAGAAATAATCGTTTGGGGCTTCGCGCACCTCCCTTTATTGCAAGTGTGGGTTATGATTAATGTATTTATTTCGGGATTTGTTAATATTTTTATTTTGTTAATAAAATGGCTGCTATGGTTAATTGAATCCAAAATAAAGGTGTGTTGCCTTTACTGGGGTTGGTTTGTAGTTGAAAAGAAAGGGACAGGACAAGAGCGACTGAACAAAACCACCGTCATGCAATTTCCAGTCTTGATAAGCTTAAATCATCTTTTGTGATTGCCTATGAGCTGGTGCTTCAATCTGTGGCAAGTTTTCCAGATTGAATGCTGAAGCCTTTCCTAATTTATATGACTGTGATTGTCTTTTTCATGTTTTTTTTACAGTTTTCCCGGCAAAACTGCTTGTGGTACACCTAAGTATAATGCAGATCCTCAAGAGTCACTGTAATGGCTGGAAATCCTCTGAACCACCGCAGACGATAGTGTAAGTCGCAGCAGGGAGCGGAGTCTAAAGAGCCTCTGGTTTTCACCAGAGCCCACCACAAGGCAGGTTGTGCTTGCTGCAGCTGGCGAACCCCCAGGTCACTACCACTGGCGTGACTTGCCTGTGGTGGCGGCTGAGGTGTGGTATGGGGACCCGCTTACAGTGGATCTTCAGGATTTCTTGTGTGTCTTCCGTAAAGTCTTTGAAGAGCCTGGGTGCAGTACCTCTGCTGCATTTTGTTTGTTCCACTTCAGACAACCGATTCCATGGTGGTCCAATACACCATTCAGTTCTTCACATTGGCCTCTGAGCTTGCCTGGAACAATGAGGCCCTTCTGGCAGCCTTCTAAGGGTCTTGCTGGTCGAATCACGGCCTCTCAGTCCTCCTCATCTTGCACCTGTCTTCCCAGTCTCCCTCTCCCGGCACCCGCATTTCCTCAAAATGAACCTATGCAGGTGGACAGTGTCCATATAACGCAGGAGAAATGCACTCACTGGTGCAGTCTAAATTTGTGCTTACACTGTATCAGTACTGAGCATTTCCTGAAAAATTGCCCAGTCCGCCCGACTGCTCCCTGGAAACCCCTGTGCCTTGACCTAGTGGGTGAATCAACCCTGGGTAAAGACATCTCTGTTCCTCATCTGACCACAATGGTCACTCTCAGTTCTGCTTCGGGCTTCACGTTTCAAGTCCCAGCCATTCTGGACTCCATTCCCACTGAGAACTTTATCCATCCATCTTTGGTTTCCAAGTACCGCCTGCCTGTTTACCAACTTGAAAAGCCTCTGTGTTTTTCCTCCATCAATGGGGAAATTCTGAAAGAACCTGTTCTGTTCCGCACCAAGCCACTGTCTCTACAGGTTGGGAGGTCCCATCAGGAGAAGATCTCGTTCTAAGTTCTGCCTTGTTGCTCTGCCGCAGTTCTCCTGGGTCTCCCATGGTCACAGCTGCACGCTCCAGCGTTGGTCTGGAAAACGTGTGAGGTCATCCATTGGGGCCAGCAATGCCACTCAATGCCTCAAGCCTCCTCATCTGCTGTAATTCTGCCCACCTCTCCCCCTGCTGACCACCTCTGTTTCTGCTGTGGCTCCCTAAGATCAAGATTGCAGGTCGATTTGTGTTCCCGTTATTACCCTAAGAAATTGGTGGGCACAGAAGAAGAAGGGCCTTAAGGTGGGTACTGTCATGGTCTACGCCCTTGTCCCTGCTGCAGCTCCTGTCCCCTCTGCCTGTCCTTTCGGCGCATACTCATCCTCGTTTTTGCCAGTATCCATGCATGCATGCGTCCGCCCTAGGGCATGTGCACGCCGGCTCTTTGAGATTTAAAGACACAGTACACCATTGCTTGTGGTGACCCAGAAAAAACACATATACCTGGCTTCCCCCATTACACCTCCACAGTGGCTCCCAAGCTCCTGGGGAGTCGCTCTTCTCGACTTCCGAGTTCTTGCTCCGATATGCTGGAGTAGCTTATGCACCATTGTAAGTGAATAAAGTCCAAGCCTCTCTTTTATATTGGGACAAGAACCTGAAAGTCGAGAGGAGCAACTCAACGGGAGATCGGGAGCGAAGCAGCGTGGGACAGCTAGGTAGGTATTAGCTTTTTTTTCTTTTGGACTACCCCGGCCCTAATGAAGTACAATATTTTTTTTACTAGGCAACCCCTTTATTGTTCTTAGGGTTATAGCATGTAGGGCTTAGCAGGTAACTATGCACCACTATGGACATTTTTGTCTTATTGTCAGCAGTATTCCTTTTTTTCACCCGACTCTTTGACTTGGTGCTCATAACTTAGCAAGTTCTCCCAGCTTCATGAGAAAATTGCCAATATTAAAACATTTGTCAGATATTATTGGAATAGATCAGCACAAAGGGCTTTACAGCTCATTTTACTGAGCTACAATAGTATCAAACCTGAATGCTTTGTGAATGGCTCTGTGCAAACTATAAGATCTTAGTAAAGGAGAATGATTATTGGGTGGTTTCGGCATGCTGTGACACTATGCGTAATGTTAATAATTTATATTTTTTATTTTAATTGCAATCAGTAGGACTGCAACATGACACAATATGTAACAAGTAATTTCCGATGGTAAATTATACATCGTGTAATGACCTTTAATATACTATCACATTTTATTAAGATCTAGGCTACATTTTAGCATTACTGCAGTGATACAAATGTACTTCAGCTTGAATGCAGCCGTACTGCACAGTATTTTATTGTTATTGATTTTTATTGTACAGTAATACATGATTTTATGCCCTCGCTCTATAGATTTCATGCTACTTCAAGGAAGAGACTTGTCCATTGTTCTCTATCATTTTTTCACTTTAGCTTTCTGTAGCCCAGCCCTAAATTTGCGTACAGATTTGCAACTAAGCTTTTCTTCACCGGGGGCAAAAATACAGTTCCAGTTCTAAACCTGTATTTTAATACCCTTGGCCAGAATAGCTTATTGTCACTTAAAGGGGTTGTCTCACTACAAGGATTGCTTTTTATGTTAAAGATCTTGCAAAAACCAGTCACTTTGTTATATATGTCCATTAAAAGTATCCTATCTATTCTGAGATATCCCCTCTTACATGGGCTTCACCAGCTCCTCAGTTTGCTATACCTACAGACCTGTTTGATCTATCCTGATAGGCTGCCAGCACTGGTTACTATAGCTACAGACCTGGCTTCTAAGGCAGCCAAGTAGAAGCCAGTAAACACGCCCCTGAATTCAAAATGAAACCAAGAAAACAGGACTGAGGTAAGATGAATCAGTGCAGTGAGAAAACCCCTTTAAGCCTCTGGGGCTCCCCCTGGCACCCACATGGTTGCTATAAGTAATTTCAGAACCCCAAAATGCAGACGCATTTGGGCTACCCGCCCATTACCTGTTACCTGTTTTCTTTCACAGGAGTATTGCCAATACTGTACTGATGTTGCCCCTAGGCACCCATGCCCATTGGGTAAATATGAGCTATAGTAGTAGACAATTATGCAATTTTGCAATGATTTCAAGACCTTTCAAAATATGCCGCTGAAATATTGTCTCTTGAATTTTCTAGCTACTTGTGCCTTCTCCTCATGTCCTTATGATAATACTTCACCAGCATCTGTACTGAGATTCCTTGGGGCCACCAATGGAGATGATTGTGAGGGTCAACCCTCTATCTACACAGATCATGTACATTTTCCAGAAACAACACCATCCTTGTTTATGAATTGTTTCTGGTATGGGGGCTAATCCCTGTTGAAGTAATTGAGCTAAATAACCTGACAGAGACAATGGACTATAGATGATAAGAAAAAGACCCAAATGATCATTTAAAACATCTTTTACGTCTGGGTACAATTCAGTATGAGAATTTCATACAAGTGTTTAAAGGGACACTTTCATCAGAAAGGCGCAGTTGTGTTAAGACCAAAATTCCTGGAAATCAGTTATTTTTAGATTACATTTTTAGATTAATTGGCAATACAGGCAGTCCCCGACTTACACCGTTCCGACTTGCATCTGTCCTCTAGTTACAAACGGAGACTTATGGGGCATGCTGGCACTTGTAGTTCCATGTTCCACAGCAGATAGTTGACAAGTTCCAGCATGCCACAGCAGAACATGAGGAGAAATCTTCTTAACAGGGGCACAGACAGCAACACAAATGTAAAACCCTTTCCCTGCACTATCCAAAACTAAGAAAAAAACTTTTACGCTGGAGTTACATTTAATAAATGTACCTGTTCCGACTTACATACAAATTCAACTTAAGAACAGACCTACAGTCCCTATCCTGTTCGTAACCCGGGGACTGCATGTATCTGTTTTATTTTGGCAGATCTATTCCAATAAAATTGACATACAAAATCTTGTCCTTTTCTACCTGAGATTCTAGAGAGATAAAAATATTGAATGTCAAGACATTTACTGTTGGTGCCACTTATCTCGATGTAGTCTCATTACAAATAGTAGGTAATTACATAATGATCGCTCTATTGTTCTCTGGACAGGAATATATAAGATTAGACTAGACAGAAGGGCAATACATAGGACTATACAAGAAAAGATAACGGGGTAATCTTTTTGTGTTCTGGGGAGGTTTTTTTTCATACTTATCATGCGCTGCTGATAACACCTACACCTACACCTCTCAGACCATAGTCTGTCTGGAAGAAGCACCGTCAAGCAATACTCTCAAAGCAATACTCTCTCAACTCAGGAAGTCATGAACATAGGGGGACTTTAAATTATACTTTAAATAAAAAAATCAATATAATATTTGCATATTACTGTCAATACATGAAATTAAATATTTTGATTGTAGTGTCCCTTTAATATGCAGAAATGGTCCCCACACACCTTATTATTTCCTAAAAAACACCTTTAAATGCACGCCATTAATCTGGGAATTTATTTTGCTAGCAGTATTTGTATATGGTGATTTAGATGAGCCGTTTCTACACTATAAAACCGAAGTTGCAGGAGGTCGCTGGTTCAGCACACGATTTCTGCTGTGCTATATTGCTAAATATTTTTCTTTCGGAAATAAGAGATATTTTTATAGCACTAGAAATATCTTAAATTGGAACATCTGCCAGTTTCATCATCCTTTGTCTAAGAGACCACACCTAAAAGATTGTTGGAATTTGTAATCCACAAATACAGTATTTTAGTTCCTTTTATGAAAACACATACACATACATTCCAAATATTTAGTCATATTGCACTGATTTTTAAAATGTATTTGCAGTACAATAAACTGAAAGAGGAGAGAAGCTGACCTCTGTGATATATAGGGTTAGATGATAGAGGAGAGAAGCTGAGCTCTGTGATATATAGGGTTAGATGATAGAGGAGAGAAGCTGAGCTCTGTGATATATAGGGTTATATGATAGAGGAGAGAAGCTGAGCTTTGTAATATATAGGGTTATATGATAGAGGAGAGAAGCTGAGCTCTGTGATATATAGGGTTATATGATAGAGGAGAGAAACTGAGCTCTGTGATATATAGTGTTATATGATAGAGGAGAGGAGCTGAGCTCTGTGATATATAGGGTTATATGATAGAGGAGAGGAGCTGAGCTCTGTGATATATAGAGTTATATGGTAGAGGAGAGGAGCTGAGCTCTGTGATATATAGGGTTATACGATAGAGGAGAGAAGCTGAGCTCTGTGATATATAGGGTTATATGGTAAAGGAGAGAAGCTGAGCTATGTAATATATAGAGTTATATGATAGAGGAGATAAGCTGAGCTCTGTGATATATAGGGTTATATGATAGAGGGAGACAAACTGAGCTCTGTGATATATAGGGTTATATGATAGAGAGAAGCTGAGCTCTGTGATATATAGGGTTATATGATAGAGGGAGACAAGCTGAGCTCTGTGATATATAGGGTTATATGATGGAGGAGAGGAGCTGAGCTCTGTGATATATAGGGTTATATGTAAGAGGGATAGGAGCTGAGCTCTGTGATATATAGGGTTATATGATAGAGGAGAGAAGCTGAGCTCTGTGATATATAGGGTTATATGATAGAGGAGAGAAGCTGAGCTCTGTGATATATAGGGTTATGTGATAGAGGGAGAGAAGCTGAGCTCTGTGATAGGGTTATATGATACAAGAGAGGAACTGAGCTCTGTGATAAATAGGGTTATATGATAGAGGAGAGCTGCTGATCTCTGGGATATATAGGGTTATATGATAGAGAGAGAAGATGAGTTCTGTGATATATAGGGTTATACGATAGAGGAGAGAAGCTGAGCTGTGTGATATATAGGGTTATATGATAGAGGTGAGAAGCTGAGCTATGTGATCTAAAGTATAATATGATAGAGAAAGAGAAGCTGAGCTCTGTGATATATAGGGTTATATGATAGAGTGGAGAAGCTGAGCTCTGTGATATATAGGGTTATATGATAGAGGAGAGGATCTGAGCAGTGAGATATATAGGGTTATATGATAGAGGAGAGAAGCTGAGCTCTGTGATATATAAGTTTATATGATAGAGGAGGAGCTGAACTCTGTGATATTTAGGGTTATATGATAGAGGAGGAGCTGAGCTCTGTGATATGTAGGGTTATATGATAGAGGGAGAGAAGCTGAGCTCTGTGATACATAGGGTCATATGATAGAGGGAGAGGAGCTGAGTTCTGTGATATATAGGGTTATATGATAGAGGAGAGAAGCTGAGCTATGTGATATATCAGGTTATATGATAGAGGAGAGAAGCTGAGCTCTGTGATATATAGGGTTATATGATAGAGGGAGAGAAGTTGAGCTCCGTGATATATAGGGTTATATGATAGAAGACAGGAGCTGAGCCCTGTGATATATAGAGTTATATGATAGAGGAGAGAAGCTGAGCCCTGTGATATATAGGGTTATATGATAGAGGGAGAGAAGCTGAGCTCTGTGATATATAGGGTTATATGATAGAAGAGAGGAGCTGAGCCCTGTGATATATAGAGTTATATGATAGAGGAGAGAAGCTGAGCCCTGTGATATATAGGGTTATATGATAGAGGGAGATAAGCTGAGCTCTGTGATATATTATATATATATATATATATGTATATATTATAAATAAGTATATATATTGCGTATGTATATGTATATATATATAATACACATATATATGTATATATATAAAATATATATATATATATATACACATATATATGTATATATATATATATATAATATATATATATATATATATATATATATATATATATATATATATATATATATATATATATATATATATATATGATATATAATATAGATATTACAAAGCTCAGCTTCTGTCTCTCTATCATACTCTGCTCTCAGGAAGGGCAGCATTGAGGTGAAAATTTTAAGACCAGCATTTAATATGCTAGTCTTAATGCAGCAAGGAGCAGTAAAATGCTCTAGAGGTATTAAGAAGCTTTGATGTGTTTTTAAGCTGTGAGCTGGAGTAGTTTTGTGCTATAATTTAATCTACTTTCTAAAGTAAATTATGATGAATGTGGCAGGCCACCCGTATCCCATCCTTCTAAGCCTCACCCACATTAAGAAAGTGGTCAGTGTGGCATAGAATTGCCAAAAAGTTTAACATTTTTCACTTTTCATTTTTAAATTTTTCCCCCAGAGACAGAGACAAAAATGAAGTTTATGTTGCGTTCTGTTTGACATCTCCAGTTTTTAAACCATTTGCAATAGGAACTCCCGCTGCCCTCATTCTATTTTTATGGCTGGAAATGGACCCCATACTTTCAAGGATCAAGGATTTTAGATTTGCGGTGGTAGGTACATTTTTTAAAGCAGATCCTGCTGAGATAGCTCATCTCTGGCTCATAGAACGTCTTTGGCTAATAGCATATCAAAAGTGCCCTGCCTGGCATAAATTTTGGCGGACGACTGTTCATACATCTATAGAGCATGGCTACAATAGTTTGGTGCAAGACACGCCCAGAAAATGTCACATCTCTGTCTACACATGTTGCCCCATGTTACTATATTCTTTCTAAAATAAATTACACTATAAACACCAGCAATAAAGTAAAAGTGAAACCCTCTAGTCACAGGGTCAGGGCAGGTGTGCATTCACTTTTACAATCAGGGATATACTGTTACCTACAATAATACCACTGTATAGAAACCACAGAGTGATCAGACACCTGCTCAGGTCACCATTACATGACAGTGAATACAGAACTGATCCAACAAAGAAGCAGAATAACCCCTGACATCCTGGGACTCATAGGTAACGTTTTATCTGTTGGGAGGCATTTTCTTTCCCTTTCTTCTCCATGCATGGTGCACCACACGTATCTGTATTTATGGCACACTTCTGTATCACCTTATTTATATGCAATTGTAGTACCAGCAACCACCCCTCTCATGCACTAAGGTTGTTTTATTGGTAATTTTGCATCTGTGCAATCTCCCCATGCATTATACTGCAGCTTTTCTGCATGCTGGTGTGAACAGGTGTTAAACGGGTGTGCAGTTTTTCATCTTGCTCAAGCAATTAGCTGCACCTGTGATTTTTTTTTTTCCCAGTTAGCATAAATGCCAGAGTTGCTAGCTTCTGGGTCCAGTTTAGTTCAGCCATTGAGCTGTGAACAAGCCCCTAAGAACTGGAGTGTTTTTTGAGTAAGTTATGTCCCATTTCTTGCATGTTTTTTTCTGTAAATTGTTAGTGTAGGGACTCACAAGACATGAGGAGCCGCGACGAGGCTTGTGAGCTTGTGTATTTTTGCCCCATTACCAACTAATACCTCATATTTAACATTTTTCCAGTATGTCATTTTTTATCTGCCCAACAGTGCTGGGGAGCGGAGTGTGCCTGTGTTTTGTGTTGGACACTTAGAAAATGCTGGGTAGCCCGCCTGGTCTAATAATATGGGTGTCACTAATAGGTTGTAAGCCAACATGGTGTACCACACATATCTATATTTATGGCACCCTTTTGTATCTCCTTATTATACGCAATCGTAGTACCAGCAACCACTCCCTTCATGCACTGAGGTTGTGTGAGTGGTTGTTTTATTGGTATATTTGCATATGTGCAATCTCCCCATGTATTACACTGTGGCTTTTCTGCATGCTGGTGTGAATAGGTATCAAGTTAATGTGCAGCTTTTTTTTATCATCTAATTGTTCTCCTAGTGGTGGGGTGTGTGAACTGCTGCTCAGCAATTAGCTGCACCTGTTTATTTTTCCCAAGTAGCATATGGGCCAGAGTTGCCTGCTACTGAGTTCAGTCTAGTCCAGCCACTGAGCTGTAAATATGGCCCTTGTAGTGTTTTTGAGTAAGTAATGTCCCATCTTTGTATGTGTTTTTTTCTGTAAATTGTTAGGGTAGGGACTCGCAAGACATGAGGACCGTTGACGCCGGTTACGAGCTTGCGTACCGTGGCCACCGTATCAACTAATACCTCATATTTAACATTTTTCCAGTGAGTCATTTTTTATCTGCCCAAGAATGCTTGGGAGCAGGGATTATCTGTAGTTTGTGTTGGCCACCCAGAAAGAGATGGGCAGCCCGCCTAATCTAATAGCATGTGCGTTACTAATAGATTCTAAGCCAGCATGGTGCACCACACGTATCTGTATTTATGGCACACTTCTGTATTGCCTTATTTATATGCAATTGTAGTAACAACAACCACCCCTCTCATGCATTGAGGGTATGTGAGTGATTGTTCTATTGGTATTTTTGAATTTGTGCAATCTCCCCTGGCATTATACTGTGGTTTTTCTGCATGCTGGTGTGAACAGGTATTAAGTTAATGTGCAGTTTTTTATCATCTAATTGTTCCCCTATTGGTGGGGTGTGTGAGCTGCTGCTCAGCAATTAGCTGTACCTGTTAATTTTTCCCCAGTACCATATAGGTCAGAGATGCCTGCTACTGGGTTCAGTCTAGTCCAGCCATTGAGCTGGAAATATGGCCCTTGTAGTGTTCTTTTCTCCTCCATCCAGCCCAGACCGCCATGACGACTTCTCGCAGCCACGACTTGTCTCTGCAGAATTTTCCACACAAACATCTTAGACTTTTCCAGCACTTCCCTATCAATTCCTACCTCTGTACAAACTCCCCATCCATAGCGCCCTAAATGGTAATGATGAGACCCTTGTGCCTCTCACAGTAAGAGTATCCCAAGATGGCTATAGGGCTTGTGTTTGTGCACCAAGCTTTAGTCTTGTCTTGAGTCCCTATATAGTAGGTAGGCACACAAATAGGTAGGCAAATAGGTGGAGGTCCTTTAATCTAGGTATATTCCAGTTAGGCAGGTAGGTATATAGGTCCCTCATTAAGTAGGAGGGTAGGTATATAGGCCCTCTATTAGGTAGGAAGGTATACAGGCCTTCCAGAAGGGTGGTAGAAATATATAGTTACATAGTTTGTAAGTCTGAAAAAAGACAAGACGTCCATCCAGTTCAGCCTGTTGTGTTGATCCAAAAGGAAGGCAAAAAACCCCAATGAGGCAGGAGCCAATTGTCCTCATTTTAGGGAAAAATTCCTTCCCGACTCCAACCTGGCAATCAGAATAATCCCTGGATCAACAACTCTTCTCCAGAATCCTAGTCACTATAACTTGTTATATTATTACGCTTTAGAAATGCATCCAAACCCTTCTTGAACTCTGTTAGTGAATTCACCATGACAAGTTCCTCTGGCAGATAGTTCCAAAGTCTCACCGCTCTAACAGTAAAGAATCCCTTTCTATGTTTATGTAGAAACTTTCTTTCCTCAAGACGTAGAGGATGACCCCTTGTTCTAGATACAGTCCTGTGTATAAATAAATCTTTAGCGATATCTCTATATTGGCCCTTAATATATTTAAACATATTTATTATGTCCCCCCCCGAAGCCGTCTTTTCTCTAAACTAAATAACTCTAATCTTGCCAATCTTTCTGGGTATTGTAGTCCACCCAGTCCTTTTATTATTTTCGTTGCCACCTTTGTACCTATTCAAGCTCTACAATGTCTTTCCTGTGCACAGGTGCCCAAAACTGTACACAATATCCATGTGTGGTCTGACCAGTGACTTATATAATGGGAGAATGATGTTCTCATTATATATATCCATGCCCCTTTTAATGCACCCCATACTCCTGTTTGCCTTGGCAGCTGCTGCCTGACACTGGCTGCTACAGTTAAGTTTACTGTCCACCAGGATTCCCAAGTCCTTCTCCAGGTCACTTTTACCCAGCGTTTTTCCATTTAACATGTGATCATGTAATGGAGTTTTCCTACCCATGTGCATAACCTTGCATTTATCTGTGTTAAACCTCATCTGCTATTTCTCTGCCCAGGCCTCCAACTTATCCAACTTAAGTAAGTAGGTATATAGGCCCACTGAACGTAGGTATACTGGCCCCACATAAGGTAGTTAGGTATTTAGTCCCCCATTAATTAGGTACATAGATCCCCAGTAGGTAGGTATAGAGACTCCCTGTAGGTTATGTATGTAGGCCCCCTGTAGGTAGATAAATAGG
The DNA here is from genome assembly GCA_025379985.1 of Phyllomedusa bahiana. NCBI lineage: Eukaryota > Metazoa > Chordata > Amphibia > Anura > Hylidae > Phyllomedusa > Phyllomedusa bahiana. Next base: position 28,566 of record JAODAL010013830.1, read on the forward strand.
TATATTTTCCCCTATAGGTAGATAAGTAGGTATTTGACCCTCAGTAGGTAGATAGGTAGGTATTTATGCCCCCCCTCGATAGATAGTAGCTATATGCCCCCTGTAGGACGATAGGTAGGTATACATCCCTCTGTAAATGATAAGTATATATGCCTCTTGTATTTAGATATACAGATGCCTGTAGATAGGTAGGTAGGTATATACAGTATGCACCCTATAGGTAGATAGGTAGTTATACAGTCCCCTGTAGATGGTAGGTATATCTGTCTCCTGTACTTTTTTAGACCCTTCTGACTCATTACAAAAATTATACCCACCACTCCACCTTTCCCCGAAAGCAGCCATCTCCGGAAACTATTGTCTGATATGGCCATGATGCCATCAGCTCCTGGCACAGGCAGCAAGATACCATTGCTGTATCAGCCTCCTGCAGCGCTCTCTCTTGTAGCCTACACACAGAAATGCCATCCGGGGCGTACCCCCCCCCCCCCCATTCCTCTGAGATTTTTCCATTTGGAGTAAACCAAATTGTGCTGTTTTCAGCTGTATTTGCAGAATCCTGGAGAATCCTTTAGGGGGTGCTACATAACCTCCCATAGTTGTACAGATTTCTAGGAATTAAAATAAAAATATTTGGAAAAATGATTGATAAGTAGTAGAATGTTACAATTTTACAATATTAATGTTACAATTTTATCAACAAAACAAACATAAACTATTCATGATGTGTCCATCTTCATGAAATGGCAGAATAGCATGACACCCTGTTATTTCTGCCATACATTCAAACTAGGTTTTCTAGCCCTTAAAAAACAAGCGTTTGAGCTCTGATATGGAAGTCATTATCTGCTTTCCTGTAGTGAAGAGCAGAGTTTATGTTGTGTATAGAAAATTCCCTATATAGAACTGTCATAATGGGTTAGTGAAGGGCAAACATGAAAGTTCTCTATACGCTGAGAAACAAATTGAAAGTTTTCTGCTGCAGAAACTTTTTAATGAGGATTTTAAAAAGTAAACTTTTTCTATGGGGAAAAAAATCAAGAAAAACAAATGAAAACATATTTGATACATTCCAGGAAATAAAATAAAAAAATAACTAACCCCTTCTTGCACCAGATAATTTAATACTTTTTTATTAATTTACTTTTCTTCAAAGCGAGATAGCTGTTAGTTATTTCAACCAGATCCATAGCTTATTACAGTTAGGGTCCTCTGGTTTCCTCCCACACATCAAAAACATACAGACAGAGTAATGTGAAAGTTAGATTGTAAGCCACAGTGGGGACAAGGAACAATGTGAATGATGGCAAAATCTGTACAGTGCTACGGTATAGGACAGCGCTATATAAATAAAAAAAGAAAAAAGAAAAAAAGAAAGGAAGAACTGGAAATGACTGGTATAAATATATTGTAATCCCATTGACTTCATGCTGAAAAAAGAATCATGTTTAGAATGAATGAAGTTTGGGTCACCATGAACCTGTCATTGGTTCAAAGATTCTCCTTCCTTGGACCACTGGACCTTTGGTTATAGTGATTCTCTGACCAGACCCGCTACTGCGCTGGCTCAGAGCGCTCACTAAAGGGCTCGAGATCCCCCCGGTTGGGCCCCGAGATCCGGCGCAAGTTGTCAAATATATAAATGTCCACAGCACGCACATACAGTTGAAAACTACATGTATGGTGGAATAAGGAGCAATCTGCTCCTTACCCTGCTGACCAGTGGTACAGCTACAGGGGTCACATTGGTCGTATTTGTGACCAGACCTCTGAGCCAGGGGCCAATAGCCCGCCCTCTCCAAACAACTGCATAGACCCAGCGATGCAGCGATCGTAGCCGGTGCCTGCATAGTACAGGCGGTTCGATGATGTCATTGGAGGATAGTATATACTTATTTACCTACTAAGGGATGTCCTATATACCTACTTAACTATTGGGGGATAGGATATATGACTGGGGGTCAGTATATATCTACCAATTGATGCCCCATGTACCTACCTACTGGGGGCCCTATATACCTACCTACTAGAAAAGGGTTATACCTTCCTAAAATATCAACCTACTGGGGGGCCTATGTACCTACCTACATACTGGGGGGCCCTATATACCTACCTACTAGAGGGAGCCCTGCATACCTACCTACCTACTGGGGGCCCTATATACATATCTTCATACTATGGGAGCCCTATGTACCTACCTACCTACTGGGGGACCCTTTATACCTAACTGCCGGGGGGGTACCCTATATAACAAACTATCTACTGTGAAACCCTAGTACTTATTTATTAGGTGGGGCTTTATACTGACTAACTGTGAAACCTTAAATACCCTCCTACCTAATGGAGGAGCATTATATACCTACCTAACTACTGTGGGGGGACCATATATATCAACCTATCTACTGGAGAACACTATGTATATAGCTATCAGAAGGCCATATATACATACCTACTGGGAGGGCCCTATATACCTACCTACTGAGAGAACTTTATATACTTACCTACCTCTTGAGAGGGTCTATATAGGTATCTAATGGAGGACTATATAACTCCCTACTATAAGGAGTTACATGGGTAGGTATAAAGGCCCCTACCTATTGAGGAGGCTTCTATACCTACCCATATACTTAGGGTGCCTATATACTCACTGGGGACTACCTTATTGGGGATTTTATACCTCATTACCTACTGAGTGGATTTGTAAACTTACTAAAGGAGCCTATTTACCTACATTACAAGGCTACCCTTATATATAGGAGGCCTATATACTTACCTACCTACTTAGGGGCATGTAGGGCCTACCATACCTATTTACCTACCTATCTACCTATCCAACTGGGGGGATAATCTACTTAAAATGGGCTTCAATACCTATATACTGAAAGAGACCTTTACCTGTTTAATAGTAAGAGTCTGCAACTTATTTGACTTCTTTTAATTTCTAATTTTTAGGGTCTAATATACCTAAAAGGAACATCTAGCTATCTGCCTCCCTAATTTGGGGGGCTGCCTACAATACGATGTTTGTACAAATGGGGGCCCTATAATAGACTGGGAACAGTTTTGCTGTTTGGGTTACAATTACTGTGTGGGGCACCAAGTGGGTGACTTTTACCATTTGAGGTGCTATGGATGAGGAGTTGGTTCAGAGGTGGGCACTGAAAGGGTGTTTTGGAAAATAGAGGAGTCTAAGGCCCCGATCACACGGCTTATTCACGCTGGATTTGCGAGCCGGATTGCGCTCGCAATTCCGGCTTGAACAAGGGGCGGGGGCGCTGTCCGCCGGCCCCATAGACTTCCATTATCCACGGCGCGTATTGCGCCTGGAAAATGTGCATGTCACTTTCTCCCCGCCCGGCGGATTCGCCCAGCGGGGAGGAGCGACGGAATCCACTGTTCTCTATGAGAACAGTGGATTACCGTAATTACTCCGACGAATTGTTGCCGTACTGCAGCGCAAATCCGGCACGGAGTACGGCGCCAATCCGCGGCGAAATAAGCCGTGTGAACGAGGCTTAAGATGTTTCTGTTGTAAATTCTGCAGGAACAAGTTGGGGCCAGGAGAAGACATCATTGTGTTCTGCGCCGGATGGAGAAAGAAAGGGAAAGAGACTGACATCCACCGGAGAAGATGTCTCCTGTGAGTCCCTAAATGTCAGGGGTTATTTTGCTTCTGTGTTGGATTAGTGCTGTATTCACTCATGTGGTGGTGACTAGACCACTGGTGATCTGCGATTGACAGTGATCAGACCATGACTGACTATATGGTCTCTATATGGCAGTAATGTAGGGTATATCGGTGCTTGTATTGTGGCAGTGTACACTTGTCCATGATTATAAAAGTGAGTGCACATCTGACCTTGAGATTAGGGGTTTCTCTTTCTTGCAAGTGTTTATAGTGTTGTTTACTTTAGAAAGTGGCAAAGTGTGTGACTGAGTGAAAATTTGAAGGTGGATATTGTATGTGGGCTGGTGGGGGTCTTGTGCCTGGGCTGCTTATCAGTCCCAGTCTGGCCCTGGCTCTGACCCAGTCATCTAACCATCACAACTTTGCCATGGTTCTGACCCAGTCATCTAGCCATCACAACTTTGCCTTTGCCAATTTCACTCAGATCATTCAACAATTTGTCTGTTTCTAAGAACTGACTTGATGCCTAATATATGCCATCCAGGGCACAAAAAGCAAGTGGCGCCTCCTCTGCCCACACGGACAATTCAGATGCCTGGCCCTGATCTAATACATGGTGCCTTCAGCTTCCTTGGTACAATTTTTGGACATTTCCAACTATTTGATACATTCTAAATTTTGTGGGAAGGATTGACTATTTTTTTTTTTTAAATAGGAGCAGTGGGTGGAATGCAGGCCTTCATTAGGCCTTTAGCTGCCACAGCAACCAATTTGACCAATTAGCAGCAGGGCTGTGGAGTCAGAGTCGGTGCCCATTTTGGTGCAGTCGCAATCATTATAAAATGGACTGATTCTGACTGGTACAGTTAGTTCAATGCAGTGCCAAGATCAGGAGGACTTGGGTCTTGCCAATGCTACTGCTCCCATATCTTCAGCCTCTTCAGATAAGGAGTTTAATTGATGACATGGAGCAGGCAAAGCGTTGCCACAGGGGAAATTATACTGCTCCCATAGCAAACAGATTGACCATATTTCAGCAAAATTTTTCACTTGCTTTCAAAGAAGTAGAAGAATTCAACCATTTATCAAAAAAGACCATGCAGGAGGCAATTCCTCTATACCCTGACATTGTTAGAGATGTTGCCCATGTCGTTACCGCTTTGCCAAGTTAGTGTAGAGAGGCTGTTCTCTAGCCTGGAAACAATGATAGGTCATCTATGATGGAGGATCTGATGGAGGCAATACTAGTTCTCAGAACAAATTCATAGACTCCACAAATGTTATTCAGTACGTTTTTGTTGAAAACTGTTTTTTTCCCACTTATTGCAGTGTTTTGCATATTTACAATTTTTGTACATATTTTGTTTACTAAAGTTGTATCCAATAAATATATATTATACTGACACGCAACAGGGTAATAATGTATTGAACTTTTGACTTTCAGGCTCCATATCTCACCATCTACTACAGCTTTGAACGTGAGACCCCCACCATTTTATAGATAATCATCTTGGATAACTCATAAATAACTTTGACCTGCAAATATTTAGCTTATGCTTATTTATGCAGATTCTTGTAATTTTTACTGTTTTGCTCCTGGTAATGGGACAATCTTTTTCTTCTTGTATACTACACATTACAACTAGAGATGGGCGAATTGATTCTAACGAAGTGGAATCCATTTAGAATTTCAGGAAAACTTCGGTTCTGCACGAAGTCGAAGTTTGGGGTGATTCGCGGGACCGAAGCGTATTTTTTATTGCTAAAATGGCCGCAAGCACATGGCGTTACATGGGGCAGAGAACTCTGGGAGGAAGCAAGGAACACCCTCAATAACATGTGCAGATATGAAGCCAATCAGAGTCCGGCGGGCTTCTGTGATGTCACAGCCCTATAAATAAGGACTGCACGCTCTCTCCTCACAGTTCTCTCGTTGTGCCCTGACATAAGTGTCCGTCTGCTGCTGCATAGCTCTCACTCAAAGCAAATTGCTTTTATCAGCGATTGGGGGGAGGGGAGGGAGACCACCAGAAGTCTGTCAGCAGCTCACCAGCGTTCTGTATCTGCCGATCCATTCTGAAAGAAACTGCTTTTATCAGAGACTGCTCCTCTTCCGTTATCATTTTGTTTTAGTTTGTGGGGTATTCTCATTAAAGTCCAGAGTGGGTCTAATTCTGCCCCATATACATTTAAATTTCACCTGTTCATTTCAGTAGGGAATTTCAGATCCAATGATTTCTCAAGCCTGTTACTGGTCCATTTGGAGTCAAATACAGTTTGGTTTTTTACCCCCATATATACATCTAAATTTCATCTGTTCATTTCTGGAGCACATTTACTATCCAAGGGTTAATTAAGCCTGTTGTTAGTGGGTGTATTTCTAGTAAAATACAGCGTGTTTTTCACGCCCATATGCGACTAAATTTCTTCTGGTCATTTCTGGAGCGCATTTAATATCCAAGGGTTAATTAAGCCTGTTGTTTGTGGTTTTATATGGAGTAAAATACACCGTGTTTTCACCCCCATATACGACTACGTTTCTTCTGGTCATTTCTGGAGCGCTTTTCATATCCAAGGGTTAATTAAGCCTGTTGTTAGTGGGAGAACTTGTTGTAAAATACAGCATGTTTTTCACCCCCATTATACGACTAAATTTTATCTGTCCATTTCTGGAGTATATTTAATATCCAAGGCTTAATTAAGCCTGTTGTTAGTGGGTTAATTTGGAGTGAAATACAGGGTGTGAGTATTTATTTGCCCCATATATGCCTCAATTTCATCTATTTTTTTCTGTAGGCTATTTAATATCCAAGGGTTAATTTTTCCTCTTGTTTTTAGGTTAATTTGGAGTGAAATAGAGGGTGTGCGTATTTCTGTCACATACATGCCTGAAATCCATCAACGTCAGACCGGTGGGGGTATTTTAATCTGTGGCCGAGAGTTAATTTGTTCACTTTTTGTGGAGAATTCTGTGTCAAATCCAGTGTTTGTGTATTTCAGCCCTACATACATCTCAAATCCAGTCTCCTGGAATATTGCTATTTGTGGTAAACAGTTAATTTTTTTTTTATTGTGGTGATTCTGTTAAATGCTGATACATGTAGAGCCCCCCCAATAGAGTGGAGAGGGTGTCATCAGTAATTTTGCATTGATACCAATCATTTTGCCATTCATTTCATCTTTCAGTGTCCGCTTTCACTTGGTCAATAATCCATCATTACAAAAGCCAAAAAGAAAGAGGAGTTGAGCCCAAAAATAAGTAAATTGAGTATTTGCATGTGTTCTGTGTTTTGTATGCACTCCACAGATTAAAAGAAGGGGAAAACCCAAACATAGTGGCAATGTCATAGAGTGGTGGAGGGTGGAAACAGCATTAGAAAACCACAGAGTGGTCGACTGAGAGAGTGCTCAGTTGGCAGCAGCATGAGGAGACTTGAGTGGTGAAGTGGCAGCAGCATCAGAAGGCTACGTAATGGCCCAGTGAAGAGTGGGGAGGTGGGTGGCAGTAGCAGTCCTTGGTAAAGATGCTGGGTGGTAGAAGGAGCAGCTGGCAGCAGATGTGTGGAATCAGGAGGGTGGCAGAATCAGAATAGTAGCTGAGGCAGGTAGCCAAAAGAATCCAGGGTTCGGGGTCTGCTCCAGGTGCTACTGCTGGTGGGTATCTAAATCACTAGGAGGTGAAGAAAGCTGCTCATTGACAACTCCATACTCAGGTTGCTGCTGATGGAGCTGGTACTGCTAGCAATCCCCCATCCCCCCACAGCAGCCGTGGCAGTGGTACATGAGTGTTGATGAACCCACCTGGTCAGACCTGCTATATAGAGGATGAACCATGGCGCAGATAGGCAGCGGCCAAATGACTACATAGGATGTCTCTATAGTAGTTGAGTTTGTCCTCTGTCTTGGCAGGTGAAAAAATGCCCCCATTTGGGACCGGTAACAAGGGTCCAAGAGGATGGAGAGCCAGAAGTCATCCCTCTGCCAGATGGTGACAATTCAGCTGTCACTAGTCAGGCAAATCAGCATGCAGCGGGCCATCTGCACAAATGACTCTGAGGGACTCCACTGTATACTGCCACAGTGGGTCTGGGTCATCTTCCTCGTCTTTCTAATCCTCCGGTTGATCCTGCTCCTCAACTCTCACCTGAATAAAAAAACCACTCATGTCGCCAGACACTGCTTGTGCTCCAATGTCTTCCTCCTCCAGTTCAGCCCCCACTGGACTCTTGTGATGGTGAGATGTAGTCACCACGTCTCCAGTCCCCTGACCAGACAGATTTTGCAGCATCTGTCCCAGGACATGAAGCAGTGGAATGACATTATTCATCCCGTAGTCCTGGCGGCTGACAAGTAACGTGTCCTCCTCAAAGGGCCTGAGCAAACGGTAGGTGTCACGGATGAGCTGCCACTGGCTGAAATCAAAATTACACAGGGGAATACTCCTGTCCACTTTGATCATCAAAAAATCGTTAATGGCCTTTCTCTGTTCATCAATTTCCTCCTGTTCATCAATTTCCCCCTGTTAATATACTTATTCATGGTCATCAATTCCCCCCTGTTCATCAATTTCCCCTTGTTCATCAATTTCCCCGTTAATGTATTTATTCCTATTCATCAATTTCCCCCTGTTAATATATTTATTCCTGTTCATCAATTTCCCCTTGTTCATCAATTTCCCCGTTAAGGTATTTATTCCTAGTCATCAATTTCCCCCAGTTAATATATTTATTCCTGTTCATCAATTTCCGCCTGTTCATCAATTTCCCCCTGTTAATATATTTTTTCCTGTTCATCAATTTCCCCCTGTTAATATATTTATTCCTGTTCATCAATTTCCCCCTGTTCATCAATTTCTTTTTTTCTCTGTTTATAGTTTCTCTGTTCTGTTTAGCTCAAGGAAGGTGTGCTTGGTGGTGTAGAAATGGCAGAAGTGATTGCAAAGTTTCCTGGCCAGTTCTTTGAATGGTGCAGAGTCCCCCACTTGAAAAGGGAGGAACTGCAGTACCACCAACTTGGACAGGAGCATGGTCAGCTTCTGCACTTAGGGATGGCTAGACGCATACTGCTGTCTCTTGGAAATTGTCTCGGTGAACGACTGCTGGCACCATGAGTGGCGAGGAGTAGGAGCATCTGGACCGATAGATGATTTAAAAGACAGGGAGTTGTCTTTGGCAGAGTTGGTGAAGCCTTGACTGCCTGGAATGGGAGGCGTGCCACTGGGTGCTGCTGCTGTTGCGACAGGATGGACCTCCACATCTGAGACACGTTTCTCCCACGCCACTGTAAGGTGACACTGCATGATGTTGATGCAGGGCTGTGGTGCCAACGTTAGGTCCCTGGTCACGCTTTACTTTCTGCCCACAGACTCTACGTATAACCATGTTCGCCTCCTCTGGTGTCTTGTCAAAAAACTGACACACCGCTGAGTAGGTGATTTTACCACCAAAGCTCCGCACTGACTGACTGTTACTGCCGCTGCTCCGATGAGCCCCTGTGCCGCTACTTTCTGGGACCTGCAAAGTGGGTGGCCTAAATTGTGGCCGTTTGGCTCCCAACCTCACACTGCTGCCACCCTGCTGACTCCTGGCCAATCTACCGAATTGCAGGCTGTGCCACTGCCTGACACGCAAGCTGAAGCTCTCTTCTCCCAATGATAATGATGAAGCCCCAGGGCCGCCATCAGAAATTTTGGGGCCCCATACAGCTGGAGCATTTGGGCCCCCCCTCCGCTCTTTCCCTGGCTCTGCCCTCCGGCCGACCCAACCCCCCGCAACACCCCCCCATCCCCGGCCGTCCCGACAGAGCCCCACCCATTTCCCGGCCCACAACCATCACCACCCTGTAAAAAAAAAAAATGGTTTCTGGGGTCACAAGAAAAAAAAAATGCAATTGCACCATTGTTTTTGTATTTAGTTCTTGCTGGATTATACAAGGTACAGTTTATCTATATTTTGTAGGTCAGTTCATATACGAGGTCCAGCAAATACCTCCACATGTCACCACTATAATGTTACTGACCAGACCAGTATACCCAGTAAAATATTGCCATGCATCATTTTACAAATACTTAATAATACCGCGACCTTTCACTTGCATATGGTGACTAGCACCACCATAGTGTTCCCTGACCAAATCACATACCAAAAACCAGGATCACAAAACAACAACCCAATATACAAGCACCTAATAATACCGCCAACATCATTACCACATATCTCCAACATAACAATACTAAATTTAATACCGCCATATTGTTACTTAATATAAACCATTAGATCAAGACCTACATTTCCTCCATACATTGACCCTATAGTGGTAGATACCAGGTACACAGGTGCTTTGCAAATAGTTTACTTACATTTAGGGCCTCACAGGTGACGTCTTGTCTGATGAGTCGTTCACTTTCCCTTTTCTTCTCTATTCGGTCCAGACCTCCATGATGACTTCCTCTGTCCCCCACTCGTCCCGTAAAATTTTTATAACACAACACCTGAGACTCCTTATTTTTTAAATCATTTTCCCAACGAGTGCCCCCCTCCCCCCATGTACAAACTCCCCCTCTATAATGGCCCAAATGGTAAAATTACCCCCGTAATTATGACCCCCCAGTCAGTATATAGGTAAAATGGGGCCCCTGGGCGGGAGCTAAGTAGCTTAGGGAGACGTAGGTTAGGGCCCGGTGTAGGCAGCTTAGGGCCCCCTGTATTTTTGAGTCCCTCCTGTAGTTCTAGAGCCCCTCCTTTAGTGTAGGGCCTATCCTTAGTTGTAGGGGCCCCTCCTTTTTATTGTAGGGCCCCCTCCTTTAGTGTAGAGCCCCCCCTTAGGGTTTAGGGGCCATCCTTAGTTGTAGGCCCATCCTTTAGTTGTAGGGCCCATCCTTTAGTTGTAGGGCCCATCCTTAGTTGTAGGGCCCAAACCTTTAGTTGTTTGCGCCCATCCTTTAAATTGTAGCGCCCATCTTTTAGTTATAGGGCCCATCCTTTAGTTATAGGGCCCATCCTTTAGTTGTAGGGCCCTTCCTTTAGTTGTAGGGCCCCTACTTTAGTTGTAGGGCCCCTCCTTAGCTGTGGGCCACTCCTTTAGTTGTAGGGCCCCCTCCTTTAGTTGTAGGCTCCTCCTTTAGTTGTAGGTCCTAATCCTTTAGTGTAGACCCCTCATTTAGTTTTTAGGCCCCCTCCTTTAGTGTAGAGCCCCTCCTTTAGTTGTAGGGCCCTCTCCTTTTAGGTAGGGCCCATTCCCTTTGTTGAAGAGCCCCCTTCTTTAAGAAGCAGTGGTCCCCTCCTTTAGTTGTAGGGCCCCCTCCTTTTTGTGCAGGACCCCCTCCTTTAGTGCAGAGCCCCTTATTTAGTGCAGGGCCCCCATCCTTTAGTTGTAGAGCCCCCCTCCTTTAGTGTAGGGCCCCTCCTTTAGTGCAGGGGCCCCCCCTTTAGTCAGGGGCCCCCTCCTTTACTTGTAGGGCCCCATCCTTTAGTGCAGGGCCCCATCCTTTAGTTGTAGGGTCCCCTCCTTTAGTTGTAGGGCCCCTCCAATAGAGCAGGGCCCCTCCTTTAGTTGTAGGGCCCCTTCCAATAGTGCAGGACCGTCCAATAGTGAAGGGCCCCTCCTTTAGTTGTAGGGCCCCTTCCAATAGTACAGGACCCTCCAATAGTGCAGGGCCCCTCCTTTAGTTGTAGGGCCCCCTCAAATAGTGCAGGACCCCCCAATAGTGCAGGGCCCCTCCTATAGTGCAGGGCCCCTCCTTTAGTTGTAGGGCCCCGTCAATAGTGCAGGGCCCCTCGTTTAGTGGTAGGGCCCCTCCAATAGTGCAGGGCCCCATCCTTGAGTTGTAAGGCCCCTCCTTTAGTTTCAGGGCCCCCTGTAGCTAACTACTTACCTGGCCACGCTCCCCCGACGTCTCTGTCACCTCCCGGCTGAGTACAGGAAGCTCGGCAGGCGGCGCAATGATGTCACTTCCGCCGCGCCACCTGCAGAGCGATGTACGGCAGGGGCAGGGAGCGCACAGCTCTCCCTGCTCGGCTGTACATCTTAATTGTATGCGCGTCGCATGGACGTGCATACAATTAAGAGAGAGCCTCTGTGAAGCAAGGGGGCGGAGCCTGCCGGCGGCGGCGGGCCCCCCCTGGCCTCTCAGACGGCCCGGGCCCGATACAGCAGTACCGGTTGTACTGCCCTATCGGCGGCCTTGTTAAGCCCTTCTACACTCTTCATCTGGGTCAGCTCATAGCATCACATGGCTTTCAATACCACCTGTATGCTTTTGACACCGAACTTTACATCTCCGGCCAAGACATTAACTCTCTACTGTCCAAGATCCCAGATCCGAGTCGTAAAATCCTCCTTCTTCTCCTCCCGTCTCCTAAAACTTAATGCAAAGAAAACTGAATCTCCGGGGCCCAGACAAGGGGTAGCGAAGTAGGCGCCGTTTCCCTTTCCCATGGGCCTTCCTCCCAGGGTGTCCTGTAAGAGCCTGACCACTCGCACAAACCCCCCTTTGCCACTCTCCTCATCACTACTTGCCCCGTTCTCATGCAGCAGGGGATGTCTTCCCCACCCCTTTGCTCCCACTGTCCCAAAACTTTTCCTACTATATAGTTGCGACCCACAGCACATGTAGATCTCGGCTGGGGGAAGCGAAGGGACAGAGGTGGTTTGAGGACGGGTGAGGGCCCCCACCTGCCCCCGGGAACCAAAAAAGGGTTGTGTCTGCAAACCCATGACTCTTGGTTTGGGTTGTCAGATTACGGGAAAAGGGATGGCCTATCAACCATTCGGAAGTGTTTCTTGTTGGGGTCAAAACAGGGGTGCAGATACAAAGGCTGTGGCCCCCGGGGGTGCCCCCCTGCTTACATCCCCTTACTGGCTGTGAACTGTCCGGCTCCGGAACCTACATTTTTGTTCTTTGATGCTATTGTAGGATCTTAACCCCAGCTTGTTTCTTTCCAGCGGCCCGGGGCATAATTTTCCCAAAGCTGCGTTCCCCCCCTTTTTTTGGTCCGTTTTGCCCCCGTAAGTGCCCAGGGAATTTTAAGTAAGCGGGTTCTAAGAACGGCGGGGCTTCATGGCGTGTCATACTAAAAACAAAACATTGTTTAAGACCAAACAAAGCTCCCATTTCATTTTTGAGCATTGGGACAACGTTCTACGCAACCCCACAGGCTCATGCAGCCCGGAAAAAGCTTTTTTTTAAAAGGGGTTATGCCGCGAAAAAAATTCGGGTGAAACGAATTTTTTACGGAAAAAAAAAAACGGTGGCTCGGTGAATTTATTTTTTTTAAAAAAAATTCTCTATTTTTGAAATTTCAAAACCCGTTCCCACTTTTCCAAAAAGCTCTGAGTGCTATTAGGCTGATTTCCAAGCGAAAGGTCCATGGTTCCGATTTCCGTGAAGAAGATTTCTCCCCAAAAAAAGGAAACCCATCATCCTCTCTTGATGGGGGTCTCCACAAAAAATTGCACCCTAATTTTTCAAGCTGGAAGGGAATTTAAAAAAAAATGAATCCATCCATTTTATTCCAAAAATCAAAAGATGGACGTCCAGGGGAAATTCCCGAGTCCAAAAAGTTGGCTCCACACAAGGGGGTATCAGTTCTAACGCAAAAAAACAATTAAAAGTGGGGGTGGCTTTATATGTTTGCAAAAGTGGAAACAAAGCGTCTATGAAAATACCTTTCGCAGCATTAAGTTTTGGGAAAGGGTGGGCCCCAAAAAAGGGGAAGAACCTGCTTTAATCTCGTCATAAGAGTGTTTTTTTTGAGTTTTTCAAAAAATTAAGAAAAATTTTTAAAAATTGGGAAAAGGGTGATTTTTGGGGCGATAAAATGAAATTTTAAAAGACCCGGGGTCCCGTTTGGGGGCAAAAGGGTTTGGAAGAATGGGGCTAGTGGATCGGGAAAATTTAAGGGAAAGGCAAGTTCGGTGGAGGAAGCCTGTTTATTTTTGGGGGTTTTTTCACAAAGATGTTGGGGTACTTAAAACCCGGGGTCAATATTTTTTCTCAAACTATATGGGGAGTATCCTTCAAAAAATTGGGTTTCTTTTATACTTCATATGGGTCTAGTACTTGGGGGATGAAAAAAAACAATTAAATGTTTTTAGCGGGACAAAAGTCCTGAAGAACCCTCAAGGGGGGGGGAAAAATTTTTCAATGACAATGAAAATAGAGTTTTCTGCATTGGTCCTTTCCCCAGTCCCCCCCAAAATTTAAAACCCAAAATTTAACACTTGGGGGGTTAGGGGTTTTAAGAAAAAGCTGAAATTTTTACCCAAGTCCGTACGCAACCCCAAAATCGGGGTGTGTAGAATAACCCTGGGATTATTTTTTGGGCCGACACCTTTAACGATTCAACCCCCAAAAGGGGTTTCGGATGTTTGAAACCCAAAAGGGGTTCTTTTCCCAAATAAAAAAAAAAAAATAAAATTTTGATTTTTAGCAGCAACCCCCCAAAACTCTTTTCTGGCAAAAATCGCAAATAAGAATGCAAATATTGAAAGTCAAATGTAGTATAAGATAGCTAAGGATTGTCTATAAAATGAGGTATCCCTCGAAAAACTGAGGGAGGGGTGAGAGCCTAAAGGCCCTGAAAGTCAAAAATTCAAAATTTTGTTACCATTTTTCTTTTCAGGGTATTTTACCTAAATACTTGATTATTTTACTAAGGTGAAGAAAGCCTGGTTACCATTTTAAACAGTAAAATTCCCATTAAAAAAGGCCCAGGAGTCGGGAGTCGAGTCAAAGTTGGGGAAATTTTGAGGGTCTAATTTGGGGGCTTTGGCTTCCAAACTTTATACCCCCTGATCAAAAGGCAGGGAGGCACCCACCCTGTTTAAAACTCCTAGATGGGTGAAACAAAAACCAAGGCATCTAATTAGCTAAAAAGCTGTAAGCCGTGTGCTGGGGGGAGCTTCCAAAAACACAGTGAAGTCACAAACGAGGAAAACGACTCCAACACCAGTTCAACCAAAGTTGTACTTTACTGAACTTGCCAAAAAAGTAAACTTAGCAATTCCTCCAAAAACACATGTACAATTGTGTGAGCAAGACCCCTGAGCGACACAGCGTGCTGCCAGAATTATGCTCTCCAGAATCATAAAGTTCCTTTCCTTTGGGGTCACAAAGGGTAACTGTTATTAAAAAATCATACCATACACAACGGAACAATTTTATGTGGTGCGTTTTTTGGGGAAAATTCGGGGTAGTGCAACGGTTACAACCATTAAATTTTACCCCATTCCCAAAAATAGATAAAATTTTAGATATGCAGGTGAACCCGGGTTTCAACAACACACCCAAAACAACTTTCTTCAATATCCCAGAGTGTACTTTCCCGAATGTCACCTTCGCCTAAACCCGACTCTGGTCCAATAACCCAACAAAGGGCCCGGTTATAGTTCCAGGTAAAACGGGGAGCTTTTCCAAAAGGGGGGCCCTTGGAATTGCTACAGTCAAAACTCTGGGGTGAGGGTGCCTCTGTCGGGGTCTGAGATCCAAAATGGGGTATCCTCCTGGTACTGGACTTGGCCAATGTCCTTCCCTCTGTGTTTTCCGCCTACAGCAAAACCCCAGCCCCCCGGAACTCTCCTCTCCCCAAAAAGAGCCAGTATGTTTTGGGTTCACGGAGGCGGAGCAGGCAGAATTGTGCTCAATGTTTTTCCTTTTTCCTGACTTCTCCTCTCCAAAATGGCTGCTGGCCCCCCCCCCCCCCCTTTTCAAATTCCCCCCCCCCCCCCATCCACATACACCCAAGAATCACATGTCTTTTAAAAATTCCACATAGGTTCATTTTTTAAAAAGGGAATTGGGGGCCAAAAAGCAGAATGCAACAATTTTTTTGTAAACCCTTTTTATGCATAAGATTTCACTGAATAAACACAATGAGGCTGTCCCACCATCACACAAAGGGAAATTTAAAGTTATTCTATTCTGGCCACCAACGAAGGGTTTTCTTTAAATATAGCTGGTACCCACCAAGGGAGCAGCAATGGATCCTAATTCTCCCTTCCCGTGTGGCATGAGGTGCCACTCTAGGTAGTTGTCTGTTTAGGCTTTGTACTGCCCTGATCCTATCCCTTGACAGGTGTGATTGTCACAGAGAGAATGTTCTTCACTTACCCGCATGGTTTTTTTTTCATGATGATTCAGCGTTGTTTCCTTTATTTGCCTAAGAAAAATTTTTTATAGATACCAACTTTTTTTTTCTGTCTCAAATGCTTTTACCCACATAAGTATCATTAGATCTATGTAAAACAATGAGCCTTGTTGTTCAACTTCCACTGTGACCCCCAGCCCAATTGTTAAAAGCAAGACAAGTATTTATGGTTTAAAAAAATTTTTATTCATTATTTAACTTGAAAAGAGGACCTTGTATCCCCTATTGTCTTTTTAGTAAATATTTGTGTTCCCCCAAATAAAATTTTGAGTTTTTCTGAATCTGCCGGGTGTTAAAAATTTTGGGGGTTGTCGTCGTGCATTCTGGCATTGCCCAATCAATGTTAGGAGAGTTTGTTTGAAAACATTAATGGTAGTACCCAGCTGACTGATACACTCCTAGAAGAGTAACGGAGGAAGAGCACAACACAGATTTTAAAGTTTTTTATCGCTACAAAATCATGTCTCAATTAGGGGGACAGTAAAAAACCCACTTTGAAATTGGGTTTGCTTTACCTCATCACTTGGTTTAGCAGATTTGAGCTTTTCTGAAAACGTATTCTTTTTCTGCTGCTGCTAGTCGGGACACGCCCCCTTTCTATGTTTGGGCTTTTTGGGCACCCCCCGGTGGATTCCGCCCTAATAGCCCCCTGCGCTGTGATTGGCCCCCTGCCCTCTGTGTTTTCTCCCCTGCTGTTGAAACCCAAAAGAAAAACCCAAGGGTGCTGGCCGTACTCTCTCCCAGCCTGGGGTGAATGATCTGGCTAAATACTGACTTTTTAAGTCACAGATCCCCTCATTAACACAGTTTAAAAGTGTCCCTGCCTGTTAAAGCGGAGAGGGGAGGGGGGCTGTGCATTTCTCCTATAACCCAGTTTTGCCTGGAAAAAGAAGGAAAGGGGGGGGCGTGTAACTCCTTACTGTCTCACAATTCGGTGGTGTTTAACGGGGTTTGCCCACAAGGGCTTGTGGAGCCGAAGCTCTCAGACACATGAGAAGCAAAGAGAGGGTCCGATCTGTTTCTGCAAAACCTTCTGCTTCGGGGCCCAAACAAGGATGTCACGATTCAGGGGAGGGAGACACGCCTGCTTAGATTAGGAAAACCCTATGAAGGAGAGACACCCACGGCAGAGGACACGCCTCTGAATTAGAGAACGCTTGCGAAGGGGAGACTCCCCCGGATTTCAAATTCAATCTAAAATTACCAAATAACATAACATTTTAAAAAGATAACACCCCTTTAAAAGAGAAGATGCTCCAGAATTATTATTTCACAGGAAGTAAACAGTGTCAGAAACTACATTGAAACAATGCTTGCTGACTTCAAACAATGAATAGCAAACACAATAAGTTCATCAACAATCACATAAAGAGGCAATACAAAGTGTATCAGAAAAAAGACTTATTGCTATATGATTTGCTCCTCCTTGTAGATTGTAACCCTCGGGGCAATTTCCTCTCCCCTCTTTTGTGCCATTTTAAAATCATTCATCGTTTTTATTGTATCATTTGAACATTTTATTTTGTCCCCCCCCCAAAATGTACGCGCCATGGAATCAATGGCATTTAAAATAAATGAAAATAAAAATAAAATAATAATTTGGCAAATGGACAGAAGGGGATAAAAATGCACATTTGTTGGAGATTCGAAGGTTTTTTTACTCCAGGTAAAGAGAAATAAGATAATTTCCCTTTTAAAGTCCCTATGCTAATCCTAAAAAAACACACCCTACGACGACTCCTGACATCAGAACCTCTCTTCCTTATACAGTATCACCCTATCACCTTTCCCTAAAATTTGTCCAAGAGCTATTGATGCCATTACAGTAAATGATTAGCCCGAGATCCCCGGGGGGGGCCCAAAAGAAACTAGATTATTATTATTATTATTTATTTTAGAGCAAAAGTAATTCTAGAGAGCTGTACAAGCAAAGGGGGTTCGGGTACAAAATTAAAAGCAAAAAACAATAACACAAAAAAGAAATGAAGGAAAGGAAAGGAGGTTCTGCCCATAAAGGCTTAAACACTAAAAGGAATGGGGAGCAAAAATTCGAGGAACAAAGAGTGTGATGGGGTTTTTCAGGTTGTATTTGAAACTAGTAAAGGGGCAAAGAGTCTGATGTGGTGTGGTAGTGAGTTCCAGAGTATGGGGGAAGCACGGGAGAAATCTTGATAAACACCAAGGATGACATTTATGAAATCTGGCACCGACACACTGGTTCTAAATCGATATAGAGAAGTGTAGAATGTGACAGTATGTATGAACCAGTCGGATGTGGGTTCATAAATCTGGTTTGGTATGTGGTATGGCTTGCATGCATGCATGCATATTTTTTGCTTCAAAAGTGTTTTTTTTTGGTGAGAATTACCAATTTTTTGGCACCGACGTTCAATATACAATAGGGCTACAACAGTTTTTTTCTTTTTGGCTCAAAGCACGGCAGACAACTGGCACAGCCCCAAATCTATGGCTTTCAAAAGCTACATAGTAAAAAACCAGGCCAAATGAGACTGAAATAAGAAACAAGATTCTTGAGTCTAACACAACTGCCACTATCCAATCCAATACTGCAGGACTAGACCGAATTCAATCCTATACTTTGCATAGAGGCCTAATATGCTCAAGTGAGAAGCCCAGGTCAACTGATAAGATGATAACTTGAGCAGTTGCCATGCAGCCACTCCAAACAAACAAAGACAACAAGACAGACATAACACAGAGAATCCTGCTGATGTAATAAGCAGGAGAGGATGAAATATCAGGAGAATTCCTGACATTTGTAACACACAGATCCTCTTCAAGTTTTTTTTTTATTATAAACAAACCATACAGCCATAGTTGTGGATGGGGAGGGAGAAGTCTAAAGGTCTCCTACCACGTTCTGCCATACATATTGTGTAAATAGTTTGTATGAAATGAATATATACATATTAAGGCATATATATTATAATGAAATATATTAGTTAGGCACATCATACACAACAAGACTTTAATATCATTTACAGATTAAGCAGATTAAAACTTTAAACTGACATTTAATACAGCATATCCCATTGAAATTGTTGAAGTGAGATTACAGGACCTCCAGGAAATCCCTCATCAACGTACTAATCCATCAATATCAGTAAATCAATGGATGCTGTAGCCCCTTACATGAAATCCAATAGAAAGTAGGAACTCTTATTATTGTAAGGTAACAGTGGCCCCACTGGCAAGCTGGGTTTCTGTGTGGATACACATGTTATACAAAAGTATGTCCATCCCTACCCCTAAGTCACACACCCAAAAATCTATAATCTGGATCTGGATTCACATCACCTTCTGGGAATCTGTTCTGCCATATGTCTTTTTTTATTCAAGGGTAGAATCAGGTTATAACAACAGGGAATTACATAAGGAACTGATTCCATTTTACCCGTTAAGGTCCAGGAGTCCTTTTAATCTTCATTTTTTCTTTCACTAGGTTTTTTGCCTAAACAGTCCTAGGAACATTTTCTATGTAGGAAATCCTGTACATTATACAGTACTGAGAATTGCCAAATTTCCCATTCATTTGCCTCCAGAGAAACAGTCAGAGACAATGCAGGCACATGCATTAATTAATTAAGGCACTATCTGCTATCTGGTTGTGTTAAATGAAAATCAGATGTTGTTCTATGCTTGTTGCATACTCAGATTGTTAAATGTCCTAAAACAATCTGTTGAATTCTAATAAGTTCATGTTTCCCTATGCTTTGTGCACATTAATTCACAGGAACAAAACCATCTGTTACAGAAATGTCTTAGAGGATAGAGCAACGGCATAATGCTACAAAACAAACTGGATGCAAAACCCAATGTTTGTAAGTATATACATGAATGTGTATATCTGCTGTGTTAGTGTATACTCCTTAATGCAGACGGCCATATCACAGTGCTATGCAGGAGCCGTCTGGTTAAAACCAAGAAGGGACAGGATGAGAATTCATCATCAAATCACAAACCTAAATGTATTATATGCAAGTATATACAGTGCTCTCTCAACATACAATATTAATTGGTTCCTGGGCTACCATTGTATGTTAAAACTTTACTCTATGGAAAACTGGTAATTAGTTCTGAAGTCCCAAAATAAAACAAAATGAAGATAAACCCCTTAACATCCGCCCACCCCGACTATAGATGGTGGGTGGTGTGTGTCTTCTTTCTACAGTGACGTCTTTAGACGTTTAAAGATCTTGCTACAGAAACAGCGGTTTTGCAGCTCCCAGTGATGCAGTTGTGCTAGGAACAGAGCTGTAGTTAACAACTCTATTCCTAGAGCAGTCTACGTAAGTGCCAGGAAGCAGAGGAAACTTCAGATCTTTGGCGCTTAACCCCTTGATTGCCGTGGTCCATGACCGCAGCATAATCCGTATTCCTCTGCTCCATTGGGTGATCGGGACTCCCAGTGACCCGATGGAGCCTGGGTAATGTCTAGAGTAGCCCCAGGGCTGTCTGTATAAAACGCCTGTGGTCAGGGCATACTGCGTGCTGCCCTGACTGCTTCCAGTGTCAGTATGACACAGATTGTACAAGAATATGCTAATACATTACAGAGTGTAAAAAAAAGTGTTAAAAAGTTATGCCTTAATGGGATTAAAAAAAAGTAAAAACAAACCATAAAGAGGTGTAGAAAAAAAATAAAAATACATATTTAATCAAAATATTTTGGTGCATACAATACACAACAAAAAATAAAACCCTCCACATATTAGGTATCTACACAACTTTTTTTAACAGGTGGAATTCATCTCATAGGTTATTTAGTGTGAAATATGAATGGTATAAAAAAAAAAGTAAAAAATTCTGCAGTAATTTATTTGTTAACTTAAACTACGTCCCCATCCCCCAAATACAACTTTCCCCGCATAAAACAAGTCCTCACACAACTACGTCACTTAAAAGATAAAAAAGTTGAAATGCAGAGAGGCAAAAACGAAAAAATTTAGCTGGTCAGGCCTGGGGCTTAAGAGGTTAAAGTAACTTAAGCAGATAAATGATGCAGATAAGGCAAATACTTCCATATAACATCATAATGAGCTGCTGAAAACTGGAAATTACTTTCTATGATGAGGCCGGAGCTTTTTTGGGTCATGTCGTTTATACACAATCTACAGTACCAGAAAAATAGAGAATGGGACCTTTACCTGGTGCCCAAAGAAGCTGCTCATCCTGGTACATGTAAAGAGGACATGTAGTACCGCACTATACTGTAGTATACAGATGATTTCAAGTGAAATGTTCATGATAATCGGTCGGATCTTCCATCAATCACATGAGAAACAGATCAGCAGTGTCTGGGACATTGTATAGTGAGTGTGCTTTTAAGATACAATGTTCCAGGAAAGACCATTGTATGTTTAAAATATTGTATTCTGGGGCCAGAATGGTTAAAATATTGTATTCTGGGGCCAAAGTAAATTGAGGGACCACTGTGCTGAATGTTTTCCCCATAGCCACAAACTGCAATATCATATAATCGGTAGCAGATCTTCCTTACTCTTCTTTTTCCATTTTCATAACCAGCTTAACAATTCAATGGGTTTTATAGTTGTATTTAATTGAAAATATGAAATAACCAGCTCACCAGCTCAGAGGATGTGCGTAATGTTGGGAGCCAGCTGGAATATACAAAGAAAGAAAATCCAGCATACTCAATAAAATGTATATATTTATTTCCATGTCTTAAACATACAAAATGAACAGACATCTCTGTGTTTGGTAATTTTTGATGTTTTAGACTTGGAAATAAATATCTACATTTTCTTAAATTTTTTTGATGTATAATTGCCCTTAAGTACAACTTAAAAATACTTATTTCCTCCAAAGACCTTTTATCGATGGTTGCCCTGTGTTTTACCTTCCGCTCCCCCTCCCTCTCCTCACCAATACGGTGTATGGCCTAACAAGTAAACAATGAAGTGTCTAATTATTTGCATTAGCCAGTATGGTGTCCAAACAATACCTTATACAGTTGCCTAATAAATAATGCTCTGCCACCATATACTGCAAAATGAATCTACTGTGCAATATTAGTACTATGCAATACCAAATACATTCTGCCATACAGGCTTACTTATGGGTGTGAGGAACGAAGACTAGCCTGTCTGGTCTGATCCCACAGAGGAGCCATCTTTGTACAAATTCCTAAAAAAGATACTGCTGAGCGTCCATGCTGACCTCTCTCCATTGACAATTAAATTTAATGGTTTAATGGAGTTTGTATACACTTATATTCATTATGAGGGACATGTATGAACCTTGGCGCCGACATGCCAGTTCTAAATCGATATAGAGTGTAGAATGCGACAGTATGTATGAACCTGTTGTATGTGGCTTCATAAATCTGCCGTGTGGTATGCCTTGCATAGCATAGCATGTCTTTGGTTCAAAGCATATATTTGGCACATTCAAAGGTGCTGTGCCTGGCGCCAGTTTTGGCGTACGACTGTTCATAAGATAAGACTGTTCATAAGATATGCCTAAAAAAAAGTGCAGCCCCGTTCATACATGTTGAACTAGGTGTTTCTTTGATTATTTTTTAAGCTGAAGAAATAGGAGCCTTGATGGAATAGAACCCAACTCAAGTGTGAACAGAGCTTAGCATGCTTTATCTAAATGCTAGAGGCCACAGTGAGGTTTTGTTCATAGTAATGTTGTCTTTTATGTAGATCTAAGATTAACTTGATTGGTGATTCCAACTATTATATTACAGTAGGTATGGAAAGTATTCAGACCCCTTTAAATTTTGGTAAGATCAAAAAAGTTCATTTTTTTGCTCATAAACGTAGACTCTGCACCCCCCCCCCCCCCAGGTTGAAAGAAAAAAAAAACAGAAATGTTGATATTTTTGCAAATTTATTAAACAAGAAAAACTGAAATATCACATGGTCATAAGTATTCAGACCCTTTGCTCTGTATTGAGTAGAAGCACCCTTTTGAGCTAGTACAGTCTTCATGGGAATGATGGAATACGTTTTTCACACCTGGATTTGGGGATCCTCTGCCATTCTTCCTTGCAGATCCTCTCCAGTTCCCTCAGGTTGGATGGTGAATGTTGGTGGACAGCCATTTTCAAGTCTCTCCAGAGATGCTCAATTGGGTTTAGGTCAGGGCTCTGGCTGGGCCAGTCAAGAATGGGCACAGAGTTGTTCTGAAACCACTGCTTTGTTATTTTAGCTGTGTGCTTAGAGTCATTGTCTTGTTGGAAGATGATCCTTCAGCCCAGTTTGAGGTCCAAAGCACTCTGGAAGAGATTTTCATCCAGGATATCCCTTTACTTGGCCGCATTCATCTTTCCTTCAATTGCAACCAGTCATCCTGTCCCTGCAGCTGAAAAACACCCCCAGAGCATGATGCTACCACCACCATGTGTCACTGTTGGGATTGTATTGGGCAGGTGATGAGCAGGGCCTGGTTTTCTCCACCGCTTACAATTAACACCAAAAAGTTCAATCTTCGTCTCATCAGACCAGAGAATCTTATTTCTCATAGTCTGGGAGTCCTCATGTGTTTTTTTGTAAACTGTTTGCGGCTTTCATATGTCTTGCACTGAGGAGAGGCTTCCGTCGGCACACTCTGCCATAAAGCTCCAACTGGTGGAGGCTGCAGTGATAGTTGACTTTGTGGAACTTTCTCCCATCTTCCTACTGCATCTCTGGAGCTCAGCCACAGTGATCTTGGGGTTCTTCTTTACCTCTCTCACCAAGGCTCTTTTCTCATGATTGCTTAGTTTGGCTGGACGGCCAGGTCGAGGAAGAGTTGTGGTCGTCCCAAACTTCTTCCATTAAAGGATTAGGGAGGCCACTGTGCTCTTAGGAACCTTGAGTGCTGCAGAAATTCTTTTGTCACCTTGGCCACATCTGTGCCTTGTCACAATTCTGTCTCTGAGCTCCTTGGGCTGTTCCTTAGACCTCATGATTCTCATGTGCTCTGACATGCACTGTGAGCTGTGAGGTCTTATATAGACAGCTGTGTGCCTTTCCTAATCAAGTCCAATCAATTTAATTAAACACAGCTGGACTCCAATGAAGGCGTAGAACACTCTCAAGGAGGATCAGAAGAAAATGGCCAGCATGTGAGTTAAATATCAGTGTCACAGCAAAGGGTCTGAATACTTATAACCATGTGATATTTCACTTTTTTTTGTTTAATAAATTTGCAAAAATATCTACATTTCTGTTATTTTTTTCTTTTTTAAGATGGGGTGCAGAGTGTATATTAATGAGCAAAACAAATTTACTTTTTGGATCTTACCAAATGGCTGCAATGAAACAAAGAGTGACAAATTTAAAGGGGTCTGAAAACTTTCCGTACCCACTGTATATGTAATCAAACTCTAGCACATTGTACCCAACATCACAGATGTATATTATAACAGACTGGAAATTGCAGTTAAAATTGCCCTAGTACTAAAACACCATAGGTAGAATATAATAAGTATTCTACACCAGTTTTCTGGTACAAAAGTTCCAAGTTTTTGCACCAAAATATGTGATTTTCCATATCCACACACATAGACTGTGATATTATTCATAGGTTTCTATAAACCAATTGTACGCCAAAAAAGTGTAAGCAAATATTCTTTAACTGTCTGCCCAGGCCAACCAGAAAATATAGTAAGAGGCTGTCACTTTAAAGCAACGTCCAATGTAATTTCTGGTTACCATAAAATTGGGCTTGTGCTGGAAGTGGCATTGGAGGGAGAATTGGACTGGAAGTTGGACTGTAATAAGAGCACTGTGTTGCCAGATTAGTAAGCAAACCCCCTAAAAGTCATTTACCAACCCAAACACTTAAAAAATCTATTTGGGCTGAACTGAAGTACCCAGATTTAGGTCAAATTTGACTTTGACCTGAATCTCAATCACAACTCTAGGCATTAGCAAAGTACACTTTATGATTGACCAGAGGCCTGGGCCTATTTGTCACTGCTTCTGTTTCCAGTTTGCATATTTCTGTTTTAAATACTTCTTTGGAACGTCTCTTTTCAAAGTTACAATGACCATAAAAAAGATAAGGCAACGTCCCAATAGGCAAACGCCGTTATTTTGGTCTATTTTGCAGCCAAAACACTTTTGACATCATATTCTCGATGTAAATGAACTGTCGTACACCAAAACTAGGCGCATTATACACTGGGCACGACACATTGTAATGCGCCTAAAAAGGCGCATTACATATAATAGCGATGATACGCTGTGCGCATCGCATACACTAGTAATGATATGCTATGCGCCTCCGTTGCGCAATGCGCCTCGACAAGCACGTCACATACACTGCCAAAGATATGCTATCAGGCATGATTTGTGCAATGCGCCTTTTTAGGCGCATTAAGTTTACTATGCAATGTATACCTGATGCCAGATTTTTGAGAGGATCAGACTTTACACTGATTTAATGCGCCTAAAAACTGCCGTGGTTCCGTCAATTTTCGGACATGTTGTCCATAGTTATCATCTTAAGAGAGTTATGCCACTTCGCAAAATCCATTCTGAGGCCAGTTCATAGCTTCGTACAACGTTGTCAGAGGACAGGGAGATGGCCATGAGTGTGGTCCTCCTCCCCATTCATTTCTATGGTAGTTGTCAGGACTGTGCTACTGGCCCTTTAAGGATTTTGTTGCAGCCTCAGCCAGGGTGCGGATTGGTGCTTAATGGGTTAAGCACTTGAGCCAATCCCTAGCTGGGTTTCAAATGGCTTCCAGTCTGCCAGTCTCTGCTGGTGATTGCTTTTGGTGTCCTAGCGGTCTGTTTTGCTCTGCTAGGATTTTGGCTATTCTTTCTGGTTACTCTCCCGCTCTGTCCTTTGGTAGCTTGTATTCTCCTGGTTTAACCTCGGCCCGTACGACTATTCTTTATTTGTTATCTGTGGTATCTGTTTCTAGTTTGTCATATGTTTTGTCTTCTGTCTGTTTGGCACACATTTTACTAGGTACAGCTCAGGAAGAGGATTGAGTGTGGGGTCGCCCTTTCCGGGGGGGGTTTCCCTGATTAGGCAGGGTAAGCCAGGGTGAGACTAGGGTGACCCTTATAGTAGTTCAGCGAGTGTGCTTGGCTATACTAGTATTCGGAACTCACATAAACATGAATGGGGGAGAGCTGTGCTTGAGGAGCTATGAGCTGGCCTCAGAAAGGATTTTGTGAAGTGATAAAACTCCTTAAGGTGGGTGTCACATCTCAATATCCCCATTTTAAAATGAAGGTGGTCCAGTGACCAACTGATCACTGTGAGTCCAGTTTCTGAAATTCTCATCAGTGATCGGCTGTAATTGCCTGCAGCGGTTGCAGCTAGCTTTGCATGTTCTGTGCAGTGGCAACATGGCTGTCTATGTAATGGAAGCTACTGACACTCAATATCTCCTTTGCTCAGACTTATAAAGGAGGGTCCCAAGCCGGGAACACTCCTGTATTACATCCAAACGCTTTCATAAGGTATGTGAAAAAGAGATTTTTAAAACCCCTCTAACGTGGTGTTTCCATCACAGACATTTGTAGCACAGCGATAGATTTGTGTAACGGGTCGCACCGCGTCCCAGTCCACGGACCGCGGGCATACCCGTGTCTCTCTCTGTGGGCGCCCGGCGGGGACGGGTGTCGCTACGGACGGTGCTGATGGCCGTGCTCGCACCCATCCACTCACCTGACCTCGCTCCTGTTCTGCTCTCTTCCCTTGCTGGCCGTACTGCGCGTGTGCGCCCCCTAACGCGCGCCCGTTCATGTAAATTTAAAGGGCCAGTGCGCCGATAATTGGTTAATTGCCAGGCGCTGACCCTATATAGTTTTGTGATCCACGTCACTTCCCTGCTGGATCTTTGTTGCCTCCGTGCCCTAGAGAATGTGTTTACTGTTTTACCGTGTTTTCTGACTTCCGCCTACGTTTATCGACTCTGAACCTTTGCCGCCTGCCCCTACCTTGCCGCCTGTCCCCGACTGCGCCTACGCCTCACAATTCTGTACCACACTCACCCTTGGCTGCCACCGCAGGCAAGTCGCGTCAGGGGTAGCGACCTGGTAGACTCCCGCCGCAGCAAGTCCATCCTGCTTTGCGGCAGACTCTGGTGAAAACCGGGACCTACTTAGATTCCGCTCCCTGGCGTGGCTTACACCATCGCTTGCGGTGGTCCAGCGGATCCACTACCAAGTCCGTTACAATTTGCAGTAGTGGTTGCACTCAGTTGTAGTCAGAACTTCAATTAAAATTATTGCAGAGCAACTGCACAAGCAACCACTTCTCCATTCTGAGGGGGGAGTTTCTGGGGCCCATTCTTGAGATAGGTGCTGGTCCCAGAGGTGAGACCTACTCCTATCAGACATTTATGGAGTAAAAAGGAAAGCCCTTATGAGTAGATGCCCACCCACATAGACTTTAAACACCCAGGTGGTCAACATTTAACCATGTATGGCCATTTTAAAACTGCCTTGCAAAGTGCACAGCTTCAGGGATGGGAGCCTATTGTTATTTTCATCCCTGCCTTCCTGATCACTGTATACACGGAGCTCACTAAGTGCTGCTAATACAGATCAGCAGAAACCAGAAGCTGGGGCTTGGTAACTTCAGCAACGTATCAGACCCATATCAACTCTGTAGTAATTGCTATGGGCTGTATTTTTCCTGTAACTGTACTGACAGTCCAAACTGAAATTTGTAGTCCTTTCTCCTATGACTGTAAATACACAGGGTGCGGGTGTATACACAAAGAGGGGTGGAGTGGTGGCGGTGCACCAGTGCTTCGAATAGGAACACAACAGTTCCAGGGATCTTGAGGCTTTACTCACGCAACTTGACTTTAAGGATGTTAAACACTGCATTTTCTTCTACTTGCTTTTGACATAGGTTAACAGTATATTTCAGTACAGTTCTTCATACACTAAATTGCTCCCCAGGCAATTTCCTTCTCAGTCACATCACAAGCAGCCTCCCTCCAGCCTCTTCAGTCACAGGGACAGCACCATGCCTATAGGCCCTCTTGATACCCTGGAATGCTGCCCAAGACAAATGGTTCTGGCCGGATCGTCCCCATTCCACTCTTTCCCCGACCTGCCCACTAAGTACTCTGTGCTCACTTCTTACTGTCACGGATGCCCCTACGACCCTCATCCCAGGTCGCAGGCGCATCCATGCCCCGATGCCGAGCAGCGCCCCGTCCCGCACGTCAGGTCCGGGGTCCGCTCACCCCCCTGTCACTGCCGGCATTCATTTAAACCCGGCCACGCTCCTGCTCTGTCCGTCTCTGTCTCGCCGGCGCGCCGGCCCCGCTCCCTAGGGCGCGCCGCACCGGCAGGGGTGAAATTTAAAGGGACATTGCGCCGTAATTGGTCATTGCCGGGCACTGTTCCTATTTAAGTCCGGCCTCTTCCTGGCAGCCTTACCGGATCCTTAGTGTTCATGCCTTTGGAGAAAGCGTTTCTGAAAGTCTTGTCTAGTCTACCGTGTACCGAACCATCTGCCTACGTTTACCGACCACGAATCTCTGCCGCCTGTCCAGACCTTCTGCCTGTCCACGTCTACGAACCAGAGCCGCCTGTCCAGACCTTCTGCCTGTCCACGTCTACGAACCGGCCGCCTGTCCTACTTCTGCCTGTCCCCGCTATGACCTCGAATCTCGCCTACCCTTGGCCGCCACCGCAGACAAGTCCCACCAGTGGAAGCGACCTGGTAGATTCCCGCCGCAGCAAGTCCAACCCGCTTTGCGGCGGGCTCTGGTGAATACCGGGACCTACTTAGATTCTGCTCCCTGGTGTGGGCTTCCACCATCGCCTGCGGTGGTCCAGCGGATCCACTACCAGACCGTTACAGTAGGATCCGGCCATGGATCCTGCCAAGGTGCCGTTACCCAGCCTGGCGGATCTGACGACCGTTGTTGCCCGCCAGTCTTAGCAACTGGGTCAACAGGCGAAGCAACTGAACCAGCTGTCCACCATGTTGCAGCAACTCGTCACCACCCAGCAGCAGCAACCTTCGCCATATCCTGTGGTTGTTCCTGCCTCAGTGGTTCCTGTGGCTCTGGGGGGTCCCAAGCTTCGGCTGTCGCTCCCGACCAAGTACGATGGAGACCCGAATCTATGCAGGGGGTTCATCACCCAATGTTCTATGCACTGGAGCTGATGGCCGATCAGTTCCCCTTTGTCCGAACGTGCGAAAGTGGCTTCTGGTCAGCCTGCTCTCCGGGGAAAGGGGCCCTGGCATGGGCTACACCTCTGTGGGACAGGAACGATTCGGTGACGGCGTACCTACAGTCGTTCCTCAGTGAGTTCCGCAGTGTGTTCGAGGAACCAGCCCGTGCATCCTCCGCTGAGACAGCACTCCTAAACCTGTCTGTGGGAGACTACGCGGTGCAACTCCGCACTTTAGCCTCAGAACTGTCATGGAACGAGGCCACTCTGGGGTGCCACCTTCAAGAAAGGGCTCTCAAGCCGAGTTAAGGACGTCTTGGCCGCTAGAGACATCCCATCAGTGACTTGATCCGGTTAGCTACCCGCATTGATGTGCGCTTCTTTGAACGGAAAGAGGAACTTCGGCAAGAGCATCAGCTAGCCCAACCTCGCCGGTTTCCTCGCCTGGCACCGGTGTTCCAGAAGCCTCCTGTGCCACAGTCGCCAACACCCACCGTGGAGCCCATGCAGATTGATGGGGTTCATCTCACTGAGCAAGAGTTGGCCCAGCGTCGGCAAAGGAACTTGTGCCTCTACTGTGACAGCCCAGAACATTTCCGGAGGAGTTGTCCCAAGCGTCCCAAGCATGCGGGAAACTCCCGCACCTAGGTTCTGTGGGAGAGGCATTCCTAGGTGCAAACTCCTGCTCTCCACGCCTGCTGATGCCAGTACAGGTCGTGTCTGAAGTTGGAATCTCGTTCCAAGTTCCGGCGTTTCGGATTCGGGCTCAGCCGGGAACTTCATCCACCCAGTCTCTGGTGAGAACAGTATTGTCTTCCAGTGGCCCCGCCTGGAGAAACCGCTTGTTATCTCATTTGTCAGGGGGGAGCTGCTTAGCGACACCATCCAGTTTTGCCACCAAGCCACTGTCCTCCACGTGGGGGGCTACATAAGGAAGAGATCTCCTTCTACTGTTGCATCGCTCCTCGTCGGCGGTCCTCCTCGGACTTCCATGTCTGCGGCTCCACTCTCCTACGCTGGACTGGACGTCTGGAGAAGTAACTCGTTGGGGTCCCAACTGTCAGGGGCGTTGTTTGGTGGCACCTCGCCCAGTGCTTTCCTGCTCCCGCTCGACCCTTCATGAGCCGCTGCCCGGTCTGCCGTCCGAGTATCTGGAGTATGCTGATGTGTTCTCTGAAAAACAAACCGAGAGTCTTCCTCTGCATCGTCCTTACGACTGTCCGATTGACTTATTGCCTGGCACCAGTCCTCCTCGGGCAGAGTCCTACCCCTTATTGTTCCAGAGACCCCAAGCCATGTCGGAGTATGTCCAGGAGAAATCTCCGGAAGGGCTTCCAATTTTCGGGGATTTTTTTTGTAAAAAAGAAGGGCGGTTTTTTTACGGCCCTGCATAGAAATACCGGGGTCTGAACAAGATCACGGTGAAAAACCGGTACCCTCTGCCGTTGATCACAGAGCTCTTTGACCGTCTGCAGGGTGCAAGGATCTTCTCCAAGCTGGATCTAAGAGGGGCCTACAATTTGGTCCGAATCCACAAGGGCGATGAATGGAAGACAGCCTTCCCAAAACCAGGGACGGGCACTTTGAGTACCTAGTGATGCCCTTCGGACTGTGTAATGCGCCTGCCGTCTTCCAGGAGCTCGTGAATGACATCTTCCGAGATCTCCTCTACACCTGCGTAGTGGTTTACCTAGATGATCTCTTGGTGTATTCTCCTGACCTCGAAACCCACTGCAGCCATGTTCGTCAGGTGTTGAAGCATCTCCGAGAGAACCATCTGTATGCCAAGCTGGGAAAATGCCTCTTCCACCAAATCAGCCTTCCGTTTCTGGGATACATCATTTCTGACCAAGGCCTACGGATGGATCCAGCGAAACTGTCAGCCGTGTTGCAGTGACCACGCCCAGTCGGCCTGCGAGCCATACAGCGCTTCCTGGGGTTCTTAACTACTAAACGCCAATTTTTATTTTCCCACTTTTCTACGCTAGTGGCACCGATAGTGGCGCTTACAAAGAAGCATGCTAACCCGCGCAGCTGGCCCTCCGAAGCTGAAGAGGCATTCTCTAAGCTCAAGTCTACCTTTTCCACAGCATCTATCCTTTCGCGGCCGGACCCCGCGAGATCCTTCTCATTGGAAGTAGATGCCTCGTCTGTGGGGGTCGGAGCAGTTCTTGTGCAAAAAGGGCCCACGGGCAAGACTGTAACGTGTGGCTTCTTTTCCAAGACGTTCTCTTCGCCGAGAGGAACTACACTATTGGCGACCGGGAGCTACTAGCTATCAAGTTGGCTTTGGAGGAATGGCGTTATCTACTGGAAGGTGCTCGCCACCCCATCCACATCTATTCGGACCACAAAAACCTTCAATACTTCCAGACGGCTCAGCGACTTAACCCACGCCAGGCTAGGTGGTCACTCTTCTTCTCCCGGTTCGACTTCCAGATCTACGTCCGGCCCACAGAAAAGAACGTGAAAGCCGACGTTTTCTCCCGTTCCTCTGACGTGGTGGGTGAAGAGACTACTCCGGAGCACATAATTCCCCCAGAACGTCTTATCTCGGCGGCCCCAGTTGACTTCCCGGGAAAGGGTTCCTCCGGGGAAGACCTACGTAAGCCCAGCTCTCCGCAGACATATCTTGAAATGGGGACATTGCTCATTGGTGGCCAGTCATCCCGGCGCCCGAAAAACATTTCTCTTGATATCCCGGTTCTATTGGTGGCCAGAGCTCGTTAAGGATGTCAAGGACTTCGTTGAGTCTTGTAACTCCTGTGCCCGCAACAAGATGCCTCGTCCAAGCCGGCCGGCCTATTACATCCACTACCCATCCTACTCAGCCATGGACCCATATTGCGATGGACTTTGTAACCGATCTCCCTCCTTCGGGTGGCAACACCATTGTTTTGGGGGGGATCACAGATCGGTTTTTCCCAAGATGGCGCATTTTTCCGCTACCTGGGCCCGCCCTGCTCCCGCCTGGCAAAACTGTCTTTCGTCATGTCTTTCGCTGCAGGATCCTCAGCAATGTTTCGGATTGAGGGCAGTTTGTTTCCAGTTTTGGCGGCTCTGGTTCCCAACTCCAGGTGAACTCGACTTCTCTTCTGTTACCACCTCAACGAATGGCCAGGTGGAGAGGGTCTTTCGTCTGCATGGACCCTCAGCAAATTGTTTCGGATCGAGGGGTCCCCGTTTGTTTCCAAGTTTTGGCGGGCTCTGTGTTCCCAACTCCAGGTGAAGCTCGACTTCTCTTCTGCTTACCACTAGTGTTGAGCGATTTTTATCAACAAAGTTGAAATCAGCAAGGTTTTTATGGTGATCGAAATTTACAGATCATGCGATAATTAAGGTTAAAATCTGAGCATCATCTATTAAGAATGCGCCTTTTTCGGCGCTTCCTGTAATTTTGGCGGCCAGCAAATCAGATTACAGAATAGAGCAGGGTGAGATGTGTGTGCGACGTCATACTGGGATGTGTATGGTTGCGATTGGCTGGAAAAAAACACATGACCTCGTTTTTAACATAGAACAGCGTTTCCTGTTTCAGCCTCAGTGTCTCTCAGCGTCTCATAGGGATAGGACCTGCGCTCTGCCTGTGGCCAAACAGCTCAGCGAAATTAGTCTATTTCTGCACAGAGAAACCTCTACTATTAGCTGTGATCCTTCCAATTTATTATATTAGAGATTTGAAGATTCTATGTAGTTAGGTAAGAATTTTAAAGGAGCAAATTTTCCCCCCGTTTGAAAATTTTCAGGCGGGGGGGGGGGAAGCGGGGGGGGGCCCCCCCGGAGGGGGGAACACAAAAAAGTTTCAAAATCTAAAAAGGGGAACACGGGATAAATTCACCAAGATTTTAGTCTAGAAAATTGTAGTGGAAAAACTTTATTTTTAAAAACAGTTTGCTTTTTGAAAAATTTCCGGATATTGGGCACCCCTGAACTTATATTTGGTTTACACATCTTTCTATTTAACGCAGGTCCTTTTTTTAAAGGTGAAAAAAAACCCCACTTTAAATTATAGTAAAAACATTTCAAAATAGGGTTTCTTTTTAAATTTTTTACCCATTACCCCCTGTACTGTTTGATATATTCCCCCTTTGCATTTTAAAATTAAACAATCCAGCAATTTTGGTAGTAAACCACGGGTTTGTTTGTTCCCCCAAAAAAAACCGTGTATCATACGAAAACATAACATTACGTTTTTTTTTTAACCTTTTTCCCGGGCACCCAGCTTTTTCATTTGACCAGCACCCAAACGAAAACCTTAAAACACAATTTAAACCCCTTTCCACCCAAGGTGAAAGGGAAAGGGGCAAAAAAAAACCGTGAATCATACAAAAACCCATAACATTTTACTTTTTTTTTTGACTTTTGCCACCCCACCCTTTGGGGTTCTTTGGACCAAAACCCGAAAAACAAAAAAAAAAGAAAATTCTATATTCCCCACAGGTAATTAAAAAGGTTTCAAAAAATACCGTTTAAAAAACCCAAAAAACCAAAACCCAGATATTTGTTTTTTTGGACTTTTTGCCCGGCCCAAAATTTGTTGAAAACCCCCTTTGGGGGCATTTAAAATTTTGAATCCGGGCAATTTGGTTTTGTTTAAAGGGGGAAATAAGGGGAAATAGCTTTGATTTACAGCCCTTTTAATAAGAAAACTTTCCAAAACTTTCCATACCTTCTAAAATTTTTTTTATATTTCTGAAAAAAGGACAAAATCGGTGGTAACGAGCAAAGAGGGGGTAGCACAGGGAGGAAAGGCTGAAAAGGTTTGCCCCTTCCAGTGCGGTGAAAAACCCCCCCGGCTGCCAGGGGGTTCGTCATTTTGCAGACCGTCGGGCCCTTCACGCTGGGTCGGGCCCTGTGAATCAAAGGGTAACGAACATCGTCCCCCAATCTTTTCCTTTTCAGGGGTTTAATGCAACCTGAAATCTAGCAGTCTTACCTCCCGCCCCTGGGCACCCACGAAAACAAATGTGTCATCAGCATCATCACCCATCTTCCAACATGAAGCACCCAAATGTCAACTCGTGTCCCCAAACCCACTGGGGATAATCCATTGTCTGGGGACCTTTTTAAATGAAAAAAAGGGCGGGGGGGGGTAAAAAAAGGCATGTTAAAAGATCAAGAAAAGATTTTTAGTCGGCCTCTGACGCCCAGTTACTAAAGCCTTTCAGGGGAGGTGAAAGGAAGCCGGCAATCGGAAAAAAATCCTGGGCGGGGGAAAACGCCTTGCGTCCCCCCTTGCTTGTAGCCCGCACTTCGGGATCAAAAAGTCAGGACGACCAAGTCACCTTTGTTGATGTTTGAGGATAAGATGACATTGCGGATCCACCCTGGTTTTTTCCCCCCCCAGAATTTTTTTTCGAGCGCTTCATCAGTGGACGAGGAGGAAGACAAGGGGTAGTGTCAAAAAGGGGTCCCCCACAAAAAGGATGGGCGGTCCCCAAAAGGTCCGCTAAATGGGAATTCCCCCACCACGGTCAGCGCAAACCCCGCTCCCCCCTTTACCCGCCCAAAAAGGGTCCAGGCCCGCCTAAAAGCCTGGGGCCTTTTTTGAGAAAGGGGCCCTCGTTTTCCCCCACGATGAAAAATTTTCCGTCTTTGCCGTAAACCATAAAAATAAGGCAAGAACCAAAAGGGGGTTAAACCCCACCCCCAAAAAATTTCTGGGTCACATGCAGGGGAATGCATGGGGTTGAAATGGGGGAAAAACTTTGCCAAAAAAAGGGGCCAACCGACCCCGGGGCCCCCAAACTTTGGGTTAAACCACCCTCTCCCCGTTCCGCCTCCTCCTCCTCTCCCCCCCAAAACCAAGTTTCCTCAGCTGCCCATGTCTCTCAGAGTCATGATCAGGGATCAGCCCTCCGCTTAAAGCCTCCCCCGGGTCCCCCGAGTACTACCAGCCCAAACAGAGACCCCATCCTCCCCCTTTTCCCCTTTCCCCCATTTTAAAAACCCCCTGCACGCCGTACGGGTGACCGGTCAAAAGAAACCAGCCTTCTGTCTTCCGGGTTTTTGGGAGCAGAAAAACATTTTAAAAAACCCAAAACCCCCACCCCAAAAGGGCCCAAAAGCCTAAAAATGCGGCTTTGGGCCAGGTTTTTTGGCCTTGGAAAATTTTTCCTTTTTCCGTCGGGGGAAACACAGAGGGTTTCCGCCACGCATGGCCCCCCTCCCCCCCCCCCAATCCCAAATTTCCGGCGGGCCCATTTCTTTGCCAAAAAAAAGGCCCTCCCCTTTCCCCCGGGCCACCCCCCCTTTGGTCATCAAAAATTTCAAGCGCGTTGTCTGCATCGGGGCCCGGGAAAAAGCCCCATCTCACCCCGACACATGGACTAGAAAACAGGGCCCAAAGGGGCCACTAAAATCCAGCCCAGCCTAAAGGGGAGCGGGTGGATTTCCGGGGGGGTGACGGGGGGCTCCCCGGGGTTTCGGCGCACGCTTTTTAAAAAAACCGCAGGGATGGGGGCGGGGGCTTTTTCCCCCCCAAGGGGCCCTCTGGGGAAATAAAGGGTGCCCAAGACCCCGGGCCGTGTTAAAATTAAAACTCCCTTTTTAGACCGTCCAACACGGGTCGGGAAAAGCTGTGGCCCCGGTCAAAGAAAACGAGAACCGAGCGCGGGCTGGGAGGACAAAACCCTTTGTGCCGGGCAAGGTGGGGGCAAAACGGGCGAAACTGGGGGGCCCCCAAAAAAAGGGGTTGGGGCGGGAGAAAACCCTTCCCTGGCACAGCCCATGAAACCTGTCGCCAAAAAATTTTCCTAAAGAGCCCCCGGGGGTTCTGGCTTCCTGCGGAAAAAGGGCACAAAGGGTTTTGATTCCCGGCATTTCCCGCCTTTCGAAACCCCTGCTTCGCCCCCTTTGGCTGCTTGCAGCTTTCACTGGGGGCCCCCCCGTCAACCGCTCTTGTTGACAGGGGCAACACGCGGGAAATTTCCCAAACCCCTCCACATGCCCCCCCAGCGATTGTGGAAAGCAGCGCAATGCCTTTTACGCAGTACGAAGTAAACCCAGGGTCTGACAAGCAGCGGTGGGGAAAACCTCGGGTTTTGAAAACCACCCCGAGGGGGTGGAGGCAGGTGAAAGAGCTCTGCAAAACCCCCTTTCCCAAAATTTTTGAAGAAGCCCCCCAAAAAAAAGGTCATGCGGAAAATTTGGCCCTTGTCAGCATGAGCTTTTTGGTTGGGAACTTAGTTCTGGGAATGATCTTTGGGACACTCTGAAAAAAACCGGGTTCCCCCCCGCGACGGGGGAGGGAGGGACACAAAATTGGGGCCCACGGACCCCTTTCCTCCGCCCAAATCCACAAGGCCCGACATTTTCACAATTTATGGGTCTTCTTTAAACCCAGGGGGTTGGGGGTCCAAAGCTAGTAAAGGTGGCGCATCACTTCGGGGTGCTTTCATCTCAGGCAACCCCCCCCCCCAAGGGCTGTTTTTAAATTTCCTTTTTGGCCGGGGGCAGCGGAGGAGGGGGAGGGGAAAGGGGGAAAGGGGGGAGGAGGGGAAGTCAGTTTGCTAGTGCCCCCGGGACCCAGAGGCGGGGAAATCAAGGCCCCCCATCCCCTCAAAATTAGGGGCATGGATGCCCTTTTCCCCCTCCAACATGATCCCCGCTTTAAAGGCCATCAAAATAAACCCACAGTTATTTGGGTGGCCCCCCCCTCCGGGAA
This sequence comes from Phyllomedusa bahiana, assembly GCA_025379985.1. Classification (NCBI taxonomy): domain Eukaryota; kingdom Metazoa; phylum Chordata; class Amphibia; order Anura; family Hylidae; genus Phyllomedusa; species Phyllomedusa bahiana. The sequence continues at coordinate 65,142 of JAODAL010013830.1, forward strand.
AATCCCCGGGGGTACAAAAACAAAAACTCACCCCTTTTTTCCTTCCCCCACCCCCCAAATAGAGAGAAAATGCGGGAAAATTTGGAGACCTCCCTTGATTAAACCCAACTGGAAACATCTGTTGCGTCTGTTTCAAAAATTCCCCCAAATGCACGGTGGAACAACATCAGCGACGGGGAAAAGGCATGGGAATTTGCCGGGGAAAAGGCGTAGTGGTGGGCTGAAAGGCAAGGGGGCCGGAAAACCCTAATGGGTGACCTCTGGCAATCTTGTTTTTTCCACCTCACCCAACGGGATGCAATGCAGGGCAAAACATCCCCCCACACAGAGATCAGCTTAAGATCATGGGCACGGGCTAACTGCGCTCAAAAACCGATGTTTTTGGCATGTGTTCCCGGGCCCCAAAAAACTTCTGGGGATCCAAAATGGGGCCCAATGGCCCACTGGCTTTGTCACGCCCTAGAGGTGTTGTCCTGCCCAGCAGCCACTCAAAAATCCGGGGGTGACCTTCACCCCAGCTGGAAAGGGGTTTATTACAGACAAACGCAACCGGCTTTTTAACAGATAATGTGGATCTTTTTACTTTCCCTCAAAATGAAATCAAAGGGATGGAACCCCTGATGAAAGTTGTGGCCCCAATTGCCGAGGTCACCGATTAGGGTTTCCGGTTTTCTTCACATTCCTTTTCAAAAAAGAAAAAAGGTCCTCTTGAAAACTTTTTTTTTTTAAAAAGAACATTTTTTTACTGAAAATTTTTTTTTTCTTTTCCTCTTTTATTTTCTTTTGCTGTGTGGGGACTTTTAAAAGACAGCAAGGGGTTTTTTTTGACAAAAAACCGTAAAACCATTTAATCACTTTATCTAAAATTTTTTCCGCATTGTCAATGGGTTTTGGGGGTTTTTAAAATTTCGGGGAGTTTCAGCTATAATTTTTGGTCCTTTTAACAGAAATTTGGGTTTTAATTGGGATTTCTTTCCCCCCACAATTTTTTAAAAGTGGCTGAGAAAAATTTTAAATTTAAAAATTTTTTTGGGGGCATGTAGGCGTGGAAAACACAATAATCAAGGGCCTTTGGGAAAAGAAATGGGGGCCTCTAATTTGGGATTTCTCCCTCCCAATTTTTTAAATGTGGCTGAGATTTAATTTTTTTAATTTTTTGGGTCAGGCGCTTTGAAAGCGCAAAAAAATACAGGGCCTATTTAAAAAAAAAAAATTTTTTTAAAAAGAAAATTTGGTTTTTCACAATTTACCAAAGTGGCTCAAGGCAAGCTTTGAATTTTTTGGGGGGATTTTGCTTTGAAATGCACAATACTACAGGGCCCCATTCTAAAAAAATTGGGTTTTTAAAAGACATTTTTCTTCCAATTTTCAAAAGTGGCTTGGGTTCATTTTTGAATTTTTGGGGGCTTTTTCTGTGACAATGCCTATACTACAGGTCCTATTTTTAAAAAAGTTGTTTCTAACAGCATTTTTTCTTTTTAAAAATTGTCCAAAGTGGCCCCAAGGGGGCCCTTTTTGAATTTTTTTGGGGGGAAATTTTTCTGTGACATGCAAGCTATATACCCGGGCCCCATTCTAAAAAATGTTGTTTCTTTAAAAAACATTTGTTCTTCACAATTGGCAAGAGTGGCTCAAGGGGGATGGTGCTTCGTCAGAAAAAGGAATGGTTTGGAAACTGTTAAGGGGCACATTATTTCAAAATGACTTGTTTTTGGGGAAGAAAACTTTTAAAAAAGCTAAACAATCCCTGTATTGAGACAACCCAATTTTAAAAAAATGAAAAAAAAAGAATCAAAGGGCAGGGGGGGTTCCATCCTATTTTAAAAAAGGTTTTTTCCCAGAATTAAACCCATAAAAAAACTTCATTGGGACAAAATAGCTGGTAAAAAAATTTCCCCTGAAATTTTACAAGGGGGGTACAGGGAAAAATTGGCCAGAAAGTAGGTTTTTCAGAGGACAAGGGGGTAAAGGAGGCACGGGCAGAGAACAAAGACAGAGACCAAATTTTCCTCCACAAAGTTGAGGGAAAAAAGGAAAAAGAATTTCCCCAAACCAAAAGGGGGACCTGGGGGTAACAGGAAACGTTTTAAACCAAACCCGTATTTCCAAGTGGGAACTCAATTGGTCCGCAAATCAATTTCGGAAGGGCAAGCGCTTAAACCCCCGGGCTTTCTGTGTTTCTGGGAAGGGTGGAGTTTTTCACACTTTCCCCCCCTTTTTCCCGGGACTCTGCTTCACCGACAGTTTTTTGTTGCTGCGCATCAGGGGAAAATTTTAAAACCCGCTGTTAATAGATGACAGACGCCAGCCCCGGGCTCTCACCGGGACCCCCCTGTAACTCCGGGCCCCGGGGGCATCTGTGGCACAGGACAGTTTGAAACAATGGGCCAGGTTTTTAACTAAAATGGGGTTTAAAAAAACCCTTTTTCCCCGGGACTTTTTAATCGGGGGTCAGACAGGTTTTTAAAAAGGGGATACGTGGGCCCCGGACAAAGGGGCAGTAAAATGTCCATTTTTAACTAAAATGGGGTTGAAAGACTCCTTTTTCTGACACTTTTTTTAAAATTGGTCCAACAGGTTTTTTAAAGGCATTCTGCGGTACAGGGGCAGATATAATTTAAATGTCCATTTAACTAAAATGGTGGTTGAAAGACTCCTTTTTGCCCGGGACCCCTTTTTTAAATCTGGGGCATTTCAAAAAGGGTTTTGGGGTCAAGCTGCGTTTCCAAAGGGCAGGGGTATTCAAAGCCAGTTCAATAACATGAGGGGTTTAAATCATACTGCCCTTTTGGCACTTTTTAATTTGTGGGGGATCAGGTTTTAAGGGTCATGCTGGGTTTCAAGAAAAGGGGTGTGAATGGGCGTGACTTTTTTTCTTTACTTTTATAACCTAAGTGTGTTGCCTAAGATGTACATGTAACCATTTGACTGTTGTTATGTTAATTTCAGCTTTTTTCCAGCCTTTTTGGGGGGAATAATGAAGGTTGGGGTTGCCCCTCCCATAGACTTTTAATTTGGGAATCGCTCATAATCGATGCTTCCACCCTCGAAAAAAACCTTTTTCGATAGCGCCACTACGAAATAACGATGATCTCGAAAGCCAACGGGAAAACGTCAAAAAACAAATTACCACCCCCCAACGAATGGCCAGGTGGAGAAGGGGCAAACCCTGTGTTGGGGGTTACCTATCCACTTCTCCCTGCGAAAGCCAAGATGACTTTGTCCCAACTTGCTTTCCAAGGGGGGAATCTCGTATAACTCCCCCTGATTTAGATTTCCCCTGGGGGCCTCGCCCTTTTTCACATCGAAAGGGCTCATCCCCGCTTTAACCCCCTCCCTCTGGCACCCCCCCCTCCCAAGTTCCGGTTTGGGGGATGCATTGGGGCAAGAAATTGAAAAACTACTGGTCCCAACCCGGCGGTCCCCCTGCTTCCCCCTGCTTCCACGGGACGAAAACTCAAGCGGGGTAAAAAAAGAAACCCCCCCCCTTTTCTTCTCCCCCGGGGGGACAAGGGTGGGGTAACTCCAAATATGTCCCCCCTTTAAGATGCCCTTCCTACAAACTTGGGGGCCCCCGCTTTCCCGGGGGCCCCCTTTTAATTTTTTATCGTATTAAAAAACCCCGGGCCCCCTTTCAAAATTCCCCGGCTCCCTCCAAACCCTGCGTATATTTTTAACTCATTCCATGTTTCCTTTACACTGAAGCCCCTGGTCCTTTAAAAGGGGTTTCCCCCCAAAAGGGGTTTCCAAAAGGATACAGAATGAAATACCGTCACCTTTTCCCCCTTCAAACTGACTTTAAATTTTTCATACACCTGTGGTGTATTCCAAATCTGTGTTTTTTAGTTGCTAATTTAAATTTTTAGATTTTGCTCAGAAGCTTCTCGAAACTACAAACAGGGCTTTTTTTAAACTGAACCCTCAAACAAAAGCCCTAATTTTAAAACTGTTTACTTTAGATAAATCAAGCTTTTTACTGCTGCTCAGCACAGAGGCTGCCACGACCTGTGTGATGACATCACTCACTGCTATCACATAGAACAAACAGCAGGTGGGAGAGCTGTACACAGGTCGGTTACTGAGGGAACTGAAATAGCCAGGGAGGTGATTAATTCACTTGTATCTCCTTAACAGAAACAGATGAAAAAAGCAATATATTTGGAAAATGTCTTTATTTTGTGTTCCCTACAATTTGAAAGCTATTCTTTGTAGTGAGACAACCCCTTTAACCGTTTCTCTCAGAAGTCTGTCCCTCCTCTGTCTGTGGCTGGTGCCTCCAATGTCGTTGAGGTCAAGGAGATCTTGGGTATGAGGAGAACTAGAGGGAAGCGATATTTTCTAGTTGACAGGAAGGGGTTCGGGCCTGAGGACAGGTCTTGGGAGCCGGAGGAGAACATCCTGAACCGCAGCATCATCCAGAAATTCCTCCACTCTGGGAAGAGGGGGGGGCCAGGGGCGGGGGGGTACTGTCACGGATGCCCCTGCAACCCTCGTCCCAGGTCGCAGGCGCATCCGTGCCCCGCACGTCGGGTCCGGGGTCCGCTTCACCCCGCTGTCACTGCCGGCGTTCACTTACCCGGCCACGCTCCTGCTCTGTCCGTCTCTGTCCCATGGCGCGCGCGGCCCCGCTCCCTAGGGGACAGTTAAAGTTAAAGGGACAGTGCGCCGGTAATTGGTCATTGCCGGGCACTGTTCCTATTTAAGTCCAGCCTCTTCCTGGCAGCCTTGCCGGATCCTTAGCTCCCTGGTGTGGGCTTCCACCATCGCCTGCGGTGGTCCAGCGTATCCACTACCAGACCATTACACTTACTTTATCCTCCTCTTTCCTACTCTCTCCTCACGTCCCAGTCTGGCTGTGCAAGGTGTTAGCATCTGACAGAGACTCTCTCTCTTGGTCTACCTTCACTTTCCCTCTGGTGAAACAATGAGCATGGCTGGTGACACTGTCCTGGCCTGTCTTACACCATTGCTGGCTGATGGATAGGAGATTACCTTCCTTACGGTAGAACTGTCCTCAGCTGGAGCTCTGAGGGAACTTCACAACATGGCTACATAGAACAGAACTAACTACCGTAGAAGTTGACAAGCTCTATTTTAAAACTGTCTAACTTTTGTAACCTACCCTCTCAGCTTCACTCTGGTTGGCTGCAGACCCCTCTGTCTTCTACATAGATTAACCCCTTCTAGGTTTCACAATTGTTCTGCAATTAATGTGATATACATATGTACACATATATACATAGTTTACATTTCCCATCCTTACATGACCCTAAGGCTATGTTCACACGGCTTAATTGCGGGACGTAATTTCGCCCCGCAATTACGCCGTGTGGACGGGGGCGGGGCGGAGCGGGGAGTAAGCAGGGGCCGGCACTTCGCCGGCCCATTGACTATCACTGCTAGCGGCGCGTATACGCCGCTAGAAAGTGACAGGTGAATTATCTCCCCGCCCGGCGGATTCGCCGGGCGGGGAGAGGAGACGTAATCCATAGTTCTCTATGAGAACTGTGAATTACCGTAATGAATGGGCCGTTTTCGTCCCGTAATTGGCGCACTTCGGCGCGTAATTACGGACCGAAATACGGCCCATTTTAAGCCGTGTGAACATAGCCTAAAACTTTATTTCACCTATATAAAAACGTCGTTAACGGAAAAGTGACACAATTACAAAACTTACTTCAACACAGCTTTTGCTATTAAAATAAATAATAGCTAAAAATCTAAAGGAAAAGTGGCATAAAAATAAAGTCTTACACATCACGGAAAGAAGATACATTTGTAGAATAACTTAGAAAGAGGTACAGCATTTAAACCTACAATAAAGCAAAGGAAGGAGGATAAACTACCCATTCAGGAACTGGTTAATGAATGTATGACATGTATCATTATGCAGTTTGCATGCACAAACATTATAGAAGTAGCATTACATAGTAAATTTAGAGCTGTCCTCAGTTTCTATATTTTTAATAAAGACTTCTCTTTATTACGAAGATGAAATAGGAGCTATTTTATGTTGGTTGATAAAAAGGAACATTGAACTGCATTTACTACGTTGTTACTTGCAACTGAAAACATTAAATGATGTCTCACCCACCTGGATTTATGATGTTTTCCACTTTATTACACCTTCAACAGGTCAAGACCTACTTATGGGACACTGTTAATGACATAAAATATCATGGCTTGGTCAGGATCACATGTGGTCATATAAAATATTAGGCAGAACACTTTATAGGAAATGTTGAAGCAAAGCATAAACCTATAAATTCTAGCAGAGGATCGTTATGATGCCATTATATGCTGCTAGAACGATTCCAAGGCGAGGATATTATTTTTCTGTTATGATATGTTTTATTAGACTGCTGTATCAATGTATCAATTATATATAACAATTATGTCTTTATGACCTCAATGGACAAGTAACCATTTGGTAACCTATAAATATAAATAGATATAGATATAATAGGTCATAGATATATGGAGTTATGATTGATAGATAGATAGATAAAAAAATAGATCAAGATAAATAGATAGATCAATATAAGATATACTGAAAGCCAACTAACTAGATGTATATAAGTTAGATATGTAAGCCAGTTAGTGTGTAGATAGATAGATAGATAGATTGAATGAATGATAGCAGATAGCTAAATGTGAGGGGACTGAAACGTTGCTTTCTTAAGCATGGAGGAATAAAACACTCTTTTTTGCTTGAAATTCCTTAGGAGTGCCGTGGATTTTTTTTATGCTAGATAGATAGATAGATATGAGATATATAAGAGATAGGTTGATATATAGATACATATGAGATAGAAAAATATGAGAAAAATAGAAAGATATGAGATAAAGAGATATGATATAGATGCTGTAGGTATGAGATAGATATAAGGTTGATAGATAGATAGATAGATGATAGATGAAAGATAGATAGATAGATAGAGATATTGTAGATAGATATGTGATAGATAGATAGATAGATAGATATGATATGAATAGATATGAGATAGATTAGATAGATAGAGATACTGTATATAGATATGAGATAGATATGATATAAATGGATAGATATGAGATAGATAGATAGATAGATAGATAATGATATAAATGGATAGATATTAGAGATAGATTATAGATACTGTATATAGATATGAGATAATTAGATAGATATGATATAGATGGATTGATAGATATGAGATAGATAGATAAACGAAAAATCCACAGCACTCCGCTTAGAATGAAGAAACAAATCCTTTATTCACCTATTATTATTATTATTATTATTTATTTTAAAGCGCCATTAATTCCAGGGCGCTGTACATTCGAGGGGGTTACATACATAACATAAGTCATATGAGTACAATGATAAGTGATTAATGACAATTGGCATGACAGAGGGAGAGAGGACCCTACCCGCGAGGGCTTACAATCTACAAGGAGGGGGAAAGAGACAGAAGGTGAGTGGCAGACATGTTTGTGGAGGATGTAGTGACAGCAAGGTTAGTGTAGGTTATAGGCAAGCCTGAAGAAATGGGTTTTCAGATTGCTTTTGAAGCTGGTGAAAGTGGAGGAGAGTCTGATGTGTTGGGGCAGTGAGTTCCAGAGTGTGGGGGAAGCACGGGAGAAATCTTGGAGACGGTTGTGTGAGGAGCTGATAAGGAGAGAGCAGAGGAGAAGGTCCTGTGAGGAGGGGAGATTGCATGAGGGGAGATATCTGGAGATTAGAGCAGAGATGTATGGAGAGGAGAGGTCATGGAGAGCCTTGTAGGTCATGGTTAGTAGCTTGAAATGAATTCAATGGGTAATGGGAAGCCAGTGAAGGGATTGGCAGAGGGGAGCGGCTGGGGAGTAGCGAGGAGAGAGGGGGATAAGACGGGCAGCAGAGTTGAGAAGGGTTTGAAGGGGAGCAAGAGTGCTAGACGGGAGGCCACAGAGAAGGTTGTTGCAGTAGTCTTGGCGGGAGATGACAACGGCATGGACCAGCATCTTTGTAGTGTCATGGTTGAGGAATGAGCGGATGCGAGAGATGTTTTTCAGGTGGAGTCGGCAGGCAGAGGTGAGGGTTTGGATGTGTGGATTGAAAGATAGAGCGGAGTCTTGGATTACCCCAAGGCAGCGGACTTGCGGAACAGGTGAGAGTGTACAGCCGTTGACTGTGATGGAGAGATCAGGGGGAGAGGTAGAGTTGGACGGTGGAAAGATGATGAGTTCTGTTTCGTTTTAGGAGACGTGAGGAGAAGAAGGAGGAAATGGACGATAGACAGTCTGGGATCCAGGAGAGCAGAGAGGTAACATCTGGGCCAGAGATGTAGAGTTGGGTATCGTCAGCATACAGGTGGTAATGAAAGCCGTGTGAGGCTATGAGCTGACCGAGGCCAAGAGTGTAAAGAGAGAAGAGTAAAGGACCCAGGACTGACCCCTGAGGGACACCAACAGAGAGTGGCCGGGGGAGGAGGTGGAGCGAGAATGAGAGACGCTGAAGGTCCGATCAGTGAGGTACGAGGAGATCCAGGAAAGGGCCAAGTCTGTGATGCCGAGGGAGGAGAGAATTTGTAGCAGAAGGGAATGGTTGACAGTGTCAAAGGCAGAGGACAGGTCTAGATGGAGAAGGACAGAGTAGTGGCGTGAGGCTTTAGCAGTTGCTAGGTCATTAGTGACCTTGGTTAGGGGGGTTTCGGTAGAGGGGTGGGGTCGGATTTGCGTGGGTCAAGAAGAGAGTTGGAGGAGAGGTGGGAGGACAGCTGAAGATAGACGTGCTGCTCGAGGAGTTTGGAAGCAAAAGGGAGCAGTGAGATGGGGCGATAGTTGGACAGAGAGGAGGGGTCAAGGGTTGTTTTTTTAAGGATTGGAGTGATAGTAGCATGTTTAAAGGCAGCAGGGAAGATGCCAGAGGTTAGTGATAGGTTGAAGAGATGGGTGAGGGCTGGGATGATAGAAGCACTGAGGTCTGGGATGAGGTGGGATGGCAGTGGGTCAAGACTACAGGTAGTGAGGTTGGATTTGGACAGTAGAGTGGAAAGGTTGTCATGAGTGACTGTGGGGAAGCAAGTTAAGGGGGAAGAGCAGTTTGCAAGAGTAGAGGAGGGTGGTGGGGAATGCGGGCTAAGACTTTCTCTGATGTGGTTGATCTTCTGAAGGAAGTGAATGGCAAAGTCGTCTGCTGAAAGGAGGGATGGGGGAGGAGGTGCTGGTGGATGGAGAAGAGAGTTGAAGGTTTTGAATAATTGTCTGGGGTTGTGAGACAGGGAGGATATGAGAGTGGTGAAATAGTCCTGTTTGGCTGACTTGACTTGAAAAAGACTTAATTGTGGGGTTGAAACGTTGCTAGTCACATGGGTGAATAATGGATTCGTTTCTTCATTGTAAGCGGAGTGCTGTGGATTTTTCGTTTATATATTCTGGTCTTTATCAGGACTTTTTCTGCTGGCACCCATCGTAAGTCTTTACTAAGAAGAGTGCTGCATTTTTTTCTCTTTTAGGGCGCGTTCACACGGCACAGGACAAATACCAACTGGTTTGCCGGCCGGTATTTGTCCTGTTTTGCGCCCGTCCCCACGGCCGGGGGGGGACGGCTTTTCTCCGCGATGAGCGGAGAACAGCCCTCCCCCCTCCCATTGAGCAGCACATGTTCGGTCCGGAAACTGGACGGAAGATAGTGCATGTTCAATGTTTTGCCGCCAGACCGCCGGCGACAAAACCGCCGGGCGGAAAACCCGTGCAGTGGGGACTGCTGCACGGGTTTTCCATAGAGCACAATTGTGCTCATTTTCGGCCGGTTTTTCAGGCGGTCTGAAAAACCGCAAACCGGCTGAAAAACCGGCCGAAAACCCGTGCCGTGGGGACATGGCCTTATAGATAGATAGATAGATATTATATATACTGTATATATATGGTGAACAGTCAAATAACAGTAATAAAGAAATGTTACATTTCTTGTATATACTTATATCACCTCTCATCCCATTCAGTTTCTTCCGGATACCCTCTCCTCTATTTGCTCTGCTAATAAGCGAGGAGTAAATTTATTTGAAGTATTTCTCTGTGTTATTTTCACATTATTCCTTCCATGATAAACTTATTTCTGTCTTCAGATTCAAAAAAGCAAAGATAATTGTTCTAAGCTGTCGGAGTAGGATGTGGCTCTTCTCTTTTGTTGTACTAGTAATTATAGCAGCCGCATTGTTTTCCATCAGTTACAAAGGCTTACGTTATAATATCCCATTCTACCTCTTACAATAGCAGTCTACTAAGGCAGAAGTCATTCATTTATCTTCTTTTAATTTTCGAGCACAGTAACAGAAGAATGGCTCAGTATGGTGAAGGACAGTAAGGGCAGTGGAGAGGAAAGCAGCTGTATTTGTAGGGGGCAGGTAAAGGACTGCAAACAATTGTTCTAGCCAGTGGGAGGCAATATGTGATGAAAAATGCCTTGGTGATAAAGATATAGATCATGCAATATTACTGGAGAATAAGCAGAGACATAAGAGAACGAGGGTTATCCAGCAAATATGGAGGGAGGTATTCATGACTAAAAGCAGTAATATGTGGTCCAAGCTGAGGATGATATATGTGAATAAAAACATATTAAAGGGGGTGTTCCCATCTTACACATTAAGGGCATATCAATAGGGTATGCAATCAATGTGTAATAGTTGCAGGTCCCACCTCTAGGACCCGCACCTATCAAAAAAACCAAAGTGTTCGGCCTTGTAAACCCCCAAAAAAACTCGTCTCGCTTCTGTGATAGGTGTGGGTCCCAGAGGCAATATCCGCGCTTATCAGACTGTGATGGCATATCCTGACATACTTTATGCCATCAAAGTCTATGGTGGGAACACCTCTTTAACTAGTGCTTACTAAAAACCTAAGATTTTGTGACAAGCAATGCATATATACTTGGACAAGAACATTACACAAATGGTACATGTTAAAACCTTATGGTTACGAACAGGATAGGGACTGTAGGTTTGTTTGTAAGCTGAATTTGTATGTAAGTGGGAACAGGTATATTTATTAAATGTAACTTCAGCACGGAAGTTTTGGGTAATGCAGTGAAAGATTTTTACATTTGTTTTGCTGCCTGTTAAGATTTCACCTAATTTTCACCTCGTGTGCTGCTATGGCATGCTGAAACTTGTAGTTCCACAGCTACTATCTGCTGTGGAACATGGAACTATAAGTGCCAGCATTCCCCATAAGTCTCCATTTGTAATTAAGGTACAGATATAAGTCGGAACAGTGTAAGTCGGGGACTGCCTGTAATAATACATGTCTACTGATTCATTTACATCCATAATCAAGATAAAGCTCCCTTTGTTGTTTCAACAAATTATGATTAAAGTACATAATTAAACCCCAAGCACTATGGTAGGCAAGCTTATATTATTTTACAAAAAACAATACAATAAGAGTTTTCCTTTTACACTTGGATACTGGGGTTTGGAAGGTACTGTAGACTGTACGTGCAGGATATTTACCAATAACAACAAGTTTCACATATAAATTATAGTAAAATAAGAACAGAACAGAAACACTTTTATGTCATAGTGTAAAAGAACAGAGAAAATGGGGTTTGTAGCCCCGATGAGAGGTAAGGGCTGAGCTAAAGAGTGGGGCTGGATTCTATAGCTGACACAATAGAGGGTGAGGTTTCCTCTGCCGTCCAACCAGAGACAGCAGCCTAAAAAATGCTTTACTACTTTCATTCCTAGCACTGGAGTAAGAGGGTGGAAGGTGAAGCTAAATGAATGTCTCTATAATGAAGACATTCTTATCACCCTTTGCAATAGTGATAGAAATTTTTAAAAGTTGCTATTATTTGTAATTCTCTTGAATGTCCCTTTAAGTAAGAGATGCATATTTATATCAATATTATCAGTATTTACACAACTGGACTTAATATGAATGACAAATTTCTATTTTTTTCACCAAAATTTGGAAATGTTCTATAAAATCAGTATTTTTATGTATACAGGCAGTCCCCGACTTGCATTGTTCCGACTTACATACGTCCCCTAGTTACAAACGGAGACTCATGGGGCGTGGCTGACATTCAACACTGAGTCACGCCCCATGATAACCAATGCCAGCATGCCCCGCTGCACATAGGGTACAGAACGTTAGGTGAAATCTTCTAAAAAAGGGCACAGACAGCAAAACAACTGTAAAAACCCTTCCCTGCACTATCCAAAACAATTTTTTATTTTTTTTTAGGGCTTGTTCACACGACGTTTTGGATCCGTTTTGGATGCGTTTTACGGATCCGTTTTTAACCTGCGAAAACTGGATGTAAACTGCATCCAAAAAGCGGATCAAAAAACGCAACACTGATCCTTTTTTGGATGCTAATTGGATTCGTTTTGCATGCGTTTTACGGATCCGTTTTTTCAATGTTTATTTAAATCAACCTATCAAACTGCAATTTAAATATAATATAACCTATCAATGACCAAGAAAAAAAACTTTTTTTACCTAGTGTCAGTCAGCTGTACATACACCTATGATTTTAGAAACCGCCCTCCCCCTATTTTTTTTTTTAAATCACCAATAGTTTTTTAAACCAACCCATGTAAATTAATTAATAAACAATCATGATAAACTAAATAATTTCTGAACTAAATATTTATAAATTAAATATATATTTAGTATTATAATATTATATATAAAATATATTTTATAATATTAATATATAAATGTACATTTGTATACTATTATATACATAAAATATTATATACATTTAAACTTTTTTATAGAATTTATATATAAAAAAAAAAAAAAAAAAAAAAAAAAATATATATATATATAAAAATATATGTACATTATATACATTTATATATTCTATATTTATATACATTTATAAAAAATATAAGCCAAACATAATATTAAAATTTATATTTAATTTAAATCCAATGCGTTTTACGGGTGCGTTTTTGGCATCGAAAACTGATCTAAAACGCACCAAATGTATGCTGCGCTTTTGCATCCCTTTGGGATGCCAAAAGCGCACTCCATTATTTCCTATGGGGTTTTTTCTTGCGTAAAAGCAAGAAGAATTGACATGTCAATTCTTAAAAAAGGATCCGAAAAAAACGCAATCGCGAAAAGCGCATCGGCAATCACTGTGTGAACAGCGATGCGCTTTTGCCATTGAAAGCAATGTTAATCACACTGACAATTGTCAGATCCGTTTTACGGATCCGTAAAACGGATCCGTAAAACGGATCACAAAAACGTCGTGTGAACAAGCCCTTACTGGACTTACATGTAATAAATATACCTGTTCCGACTTACATACAATTTCAATTTAAGAACAAACCTACAGTCCCTATCCCGTTTGTAACCCGGGGACTACCTGTATGCTATAGTTGTACCACTTTGGATTCTTTTTTTCTCTTTTAAATTTTTAATCCCTTTATTGCTGCCCCTTATCTTCCAGGATACATTGATGAGGAATCCATCAGCAAAGAGGACATGGGCAATATTTGGTTCACACATTATCATGCAACTTCCTCAGTGAAAAGTGCTTTGGATGAAAGTAGTTTTTAACCTCCAGAATCATGAGTAAACTATTGAACACTTTGGCTGACATGTACAAATTTGGTGGTGCAACGTCAGTTTTTAGGCGCATTAAATAAGTGTAAAGTGCACAGGAAAGTCAGACCCTATCAAAAATCTGCTGTCAGGTATACCTTGCATAGTAAACATAATGTGTCTAAAAATGATGCGCAGTGCGCCTCCATAATGAAATGCGCCTATTGAGGCGCATAGCACATCATAACAAGTGTATACAGTGTCGGACTGTGGGGTCTGGGGCCCACAGGGGAGTTGATCTTGGGGGCCCACCCTACTGTACATGAAAATATTACCAGCCTCTCGGACATAAATGCGCCCATTTTACCACATAATACAGTGTGCAAAACAGAACTGTATTGTGTAGTACAATAGCAAGAGAGTCACATATCTGTATCTCACACATTTGTCTGTCTAACATATAATAGACACAGGGCTAAGTAGCTCCATCCATATCCCCCTCCACCCACATACAATATCCCCCTCCACTCACATACAATATCCCCTCCAAGAGTCCCACATACAATATCCCCCTCCAATAGCCCATACACATATCCCCCTCCAATAGCCCCATACAATATCCCCTCCACCACATACAATATCCCCCGCACCCCATAAATGATCCCCCTCCCCCACATACAATATCCCCCTCCAATAGTCCACATACAATATCCCCCTCCACCCACATACAATATCCCCTCGACCCACATACACTATATCATCCACCCACATCCAATATCCCCCTCCAATAGTCCAACATACAATATCCCCCACCCAATAGTCCCACATACAATATCCCCCTCCACCCACATACAATATCCCCCTCCAACCCACATACAATATCCCCCTCCACCCACATACAATATCCCCCTCCAATAGTCCACATACAATATCCCCCTCCACCCACATACAATATCCCCAACCAACCACATACAATATCCCCCTCCACCCACATACAATATCCCCTCCACCCACATACAATATCCCCTCCACCCACATACAATATCCCCCTCCACCCACATACAATATCCCCCTCCACCACATACAATATCCCCCCACCCTCATACAATATCCCCTCCACCACATACAATATCCCCTCCACCCACATACAATATCCCCACCCACCCACATACAATATCCCCCTCCACCCACATACAATATCCCCCTCCACCCACATACAATATCCCCCTCCACCCACATACAATATCCCCACCACCCACATACAATATCCCCTCCACCCACATAAAATATCCCCCTCCACCCACATACAATATCCCCCTCCACCCACATACAATATCCCCTCCACGTTTCCCTTGGTCACGCACCTCACCACCTTCTAAAATAAACACCAGCAAGAAAGTAAAAGTGTAACTCCTATCACAGGGTCAATCAGGGACACATGTACGCTGGCATTATACCGGCGCCGATATAACCTACAACACCGCCATATAGAGACCACATAGAGGGCAGACACCAGCTCAGGAATAACCTACAACACCACCATATAGAGACCACATAGAGGTCCAACACCAGCTCAGGTATAACCTACAACACCACCATATAGAGACCACATAGAGGTCAGACACCAGCTCAGGTATAACCTACAACACCGCCATATAGAGACCACATAGAGGTCAGACACCAGCTCAGGTCACATCACATTACAGTGAATACAGCACTGATCCAATATAGAAGTAAAATAACCCCTGAAATCAGGTACTCACCGGAGACGTCCTATCTGAGGAGTCGTTCTCTTCTTTCATGAGTCGTTCTTATTCCCTTTTCCTCTGCATCCGTTCCACACCGCCATGATGACTTGTCCCGGCCACAACTCATCCCTGCAGAAATTACACACAAATATCTTAGAATCCTCAATTTTCCAGCATCTCTTTATCTATTCCCACCTCTGTACAAACTTCCCAGGGGTGGGAGAGCGGGTACAAGCCATAACTTAGAGGCCTAGTATCCTGAGGGGTTGGAGGGTGGGGAAAGGACTAACCCTCTGGAGATAATGCTACAACTATGGGCTGCTGCCCTCTCAATTATATTACCAGGTAGGTAGACAAGACCTTAGGTAGGTAGGCAAATAGGCAAGGCCCCAGTCTGTAGGTAGGTGGTTTCTCCCAGTTAGGTAAGCTGTAGGTAGTTAGGGTCCCCTTTATATAGGCTGCAAGCAGTTAGGGACCCCCTTTAGGTAGTATACAGGCAGTTAGGGCTTCCCATGAAGTAGTATACAGGCAGTTAAGGCATCCTTTATGTAGTTTGCAGGCAGTTAGGGGTCTCCTTTAGGTAGTGTGCAGGAAGTCATACCCCCCTTTATCTACTGTGTAGGTAGTCAGGGCCCCTTTAGTATTTAGGTAGCCAGGGCACCCTTTGTAGTCAGGGCCCCCCGGTAGGTAGTCAAGGCGTCCCGTTAGGTAGTCAGGGCCCCCCTTGTAGTCAGGGCCCCCTTTAGGTAGCCAGGGGCCCCCTTTGTAGTCAGGGCCCCCTTGTAGCCAGGGACCCGCTTGTAGCCAGGGCCCCCTGTAGGTAGCCAGAGACCCCCTGTAGTCAGGGCCCCCCTTGTAGCCAGGGACCCCCCTTAGGTAGCCAGGGACCCCCCCTTGTAGGTAGCCAGGGGCCCCCTGTAGGTAGTCAGGGGCCCCCTGTAGGTAGCCAGGGCCCCTTTTGTAGTCAGGGCCCTCTTTGTAGCCAGGGCCCCCATTTAGGTAGCCAGGGCCCCCATTTAGGTAGCCAGGGCCCCCCTTGTAGTCAGGGGCCCCCTTGTAGCCAGGGCCCCCTTTAGGTAGGCAGGCCCCCCCTTTAGGTAGTCAGGGGTCCCCTTGTAGTCAGGAGCCCCCTGTAGGTAGTCAGAGGCCCCCTGTAGGTAGCCAGTGCCCCTTTTGTAGTCAGGGCCCCCCTTGTAGCCAGGGCCCTATTTGTCAGCAGGGCCCCCCCTTGTAGCCAGGGCCCCCTCCTTGTAGCCAGGGCCCCCTCCTTGTAGCCAGGGCCCCCTTTTAGGTAACCCGGGCCCACTGTAGGTAGCCAGGGACCCCTGTAGGTAGCCAGGGACCCCTTGTAGTCAGGGCCCCTTTTGTAGTCAGGGCCCCTTTTGCAGTCAGGGCCCCTTTTGCAGCCAGGGCCCCCCTTGTAGCCAGGGCCCCCCCTTGTAGCCAGGGACCCCCTGTAGCCAGGGCCCCCCCTTGTAGCCAGGGCCCCCTGTAGGTAGCCAGGGCCCCCTGTAGGTAGCCAGGGCCCCCCCCTTGTAGCCAGGGACCCCCCCTTGTAGCCAGGGACCCCCTTGAAGCCAGGGACCCCCCCCTTGTAGCCAGGGACCCCCTTGTTGCCAGGGACCCCCTTGTAGCCAGGGACCCCCTGTAGTCAGGGCCCACCCTTGTAGCCAGGGACCCCCTTGTAGTCAGGGACCCCCTTGTAGCCAGGGACCCCCTGTAGTCAGGGCCCCCCTTTGTAGCCAGGGACCCCCTGTAGTCAGGGCCCCCCCTGGTAGTCAGGGACCCTATTGTAGCCAGGGCCCCCCCTTGTAGCCAGGGACCCCTGTAGTCAGGAACCCCCTTGTAGCCAGGCCCCCCCCCCCTTGTAGCCAGGGACCCCCCTGTAGTCAGGGACCCCCTTGTAGCCAAGGACCCCCTGTAGTCAGAGCCCCCCCTTGTAGCCAGGGACCACCTGTAGTCAAAGCCCCGCCTTGTAGCCAGGGACCCCCTTGTAGCCAGGGCCCCCCCTTGTAGCCATGGACCGACCCCCTTGTAGCCAGGGCCCCCCCTTGTAGTCAGAGCCCCCGCTTGTAGCCAGGGACCCCCTGTAGTCAGAGACCCCCTGTAGTCAGGGACCCCCTTGTAGCCAGGGACCCCCTGTAGTCAGAGCCCCCCCTTGTAGCCAGGGACCCCCTGTAGTCAGGGCCCCCCTGTGTTAGCCAGGGACCACCCTGTAGTTAGGCACCCCCTTGTAGCCAGGGACCCCCTGTAGTCAGGGACCCCCTTGTAGCCAAGGGACCCCCTGTAGTCAGGGCCCCCCCTTGTAGCCAGGGACCCCCTGTAGCCAGAGCCACCCCTTGTAGCCAGGGACCCCCTTGTAGCCAGGGACCCCCTTGTATCCAGGGACCCCCCTTGTAGCCAGGGCCCCCCCTTGTAGCCAGAGCCCCCCCTTGTAGTCAGGGACCCCCTGTAGTCAGAGCCCCCCCTTGTAGCCAGGGACCCCCTGTAGTCAGGGCCCCCCTTGTAGCCAGGGACCCCTGTAGTCAGGGACCCCCCTTGTAGCCAGGGACCCCCTGTAGTTCAGGGACCCCTTTAGCCAAGGACCCCCCCTCGTAGTCAGAGCCCCCCCCTTGTAGCCACGGACCCCCTGTAGTCAGGGCCCACCCTGGTAGCCAGGGACCCCTTGTAGTCAGAGCCCCCCCTTGAAGCCAATGACCCCCTGTTGTCTGTGCCCCCCTTGTAGCCAGGGACCACCTGTAGTCAGAGCCCCCCCTTGTAGCCAGGGACCCCCTTGTAGTCAGAGCCCCCCCCCCTTGTAGTCAGGACCCCTTTGTACCCAGTGCCCCCTTGTAGCCAGGGACCCCCTGTAGCCATGGCCCCCCCTTGTAGCCAGGGCCCCCCACTTGTAGCCAGGGCCCCCCCTTGTAGCCAGTACCCCCTTGTAGCCAGGGCCCACCCTTTGTAGCCAGGTGGGCCCCCCCTTGTAGTCAGGGACCCCCTTGTAGCCAGGGCCCCCCTGTAGTCAGAGCCCCCCCTTGTAGCCAGGGCCCCCCTTGTAGCCAGGGACCCCCTGTAGTCAGAGCCCCCCTTGTAGCCAGGGCCTCCCTGTAGTTAAAAAACAAAACAAAAAACAAACAAACAAAGCCACTTACCTGGCTCGGCTCCTGCTTCACCGGCCCGCTCCGACTGCCGCCGACTCCGTACTGCCGCCCTGCATAGGCGGCGCGGTGAAGTGACATCACCGCGCCGCCTACGTCACCAGTTAGGGGCCGACGCCCGGCAGCTGAAGCCTAGCGTCTCCAGCCTGCCAGGGAGATCACGGAGCGCAGACGCTAGTGGCCTGTGCTCCGCTGACACCGTCTGCCAAGCCCGGGAGTCGGGGACATTAGTCCCCAACTCCCGGGACGGTCTTCTGGCGCGCTCGGGACGCATGGTCCCCGGCGTTCAAGGACCTGTGACTGCGCGGCCGGGCCCCGGGGAGCGGCGGCACTGCCTCCGGGGCCCACAGCGGCTCGGGAGGGGGGGGGGCACCGGGGAATCCCCCGGTGCCCCCCGGCGGCCCAGTCCGAGCCTGAGTGTATATGTGTTAGGCGCATTTCACATTTTACAAGTATGTGTTAGGCGCATTTGACGTATGTGTTAGGCGCATTTCATATACTTGTAATGATAAGCTATGCGCCTCTGTGCACAATATGCCTCGATAGGGGCATTACATACGCTTCTAATGATAAGCTATGTATTTCACATTTTACAAGTATGTGTTAGGCGCATTTGACGTATGTATTAGGTGCATTTCATATACTTGTAATGATAAGCTATGCGCCTCCGTGCGCGATGTGCCTCGATAGGGGCATTACATACTCTACCAATAAAATGTTTTGTGCCACGATTAGCGCAAATCGCGACACACAGCATATCATTAGAAGCGTATGTAATGCCCCTATCAAGGCACATCACGCATGGAGGCGCATAGCTTATCATTACAAGTATATGAAATGCGCATAACACATACGTCAAATGCACCTAACACATACTTGTAAAATGTGAAATGTGCCTAACACTTATACACTTGTAATGATGTGCTATGCGCCTCAATAGGCGCATTTCGTTATGGAGGCGCACAGTGCATCATTTTTAGGCGCATTACAATGTGTCGGTCCCGGCGTATAATGCGCCTAGTTCTGGTGTACGACAGTTCATTTACATCCAAAATATGGCGTCAAAAGCGGTTTTAGTGCAATATAGACCAAAAAACTGGCGTTGGCGTGTTGGGAATTGTCGCCCTTAATCTTTTCTACATCTTTCTTTTCATTTTTTATCCTTAATCTTTTTGATACACCTTTGTGCTCTATCAATGAGTTAGATGTTGATTCTTTATTTTGATGTTTTGTTTACCTGTATGAAATAATCTTTTACCTTGCTACAGGTATACCAGCAATAGTGCAGGTTTTATCCTCTAAACACCTTGCAGAGACTGTTCAAGGTCATTTCTTTTTTTTTTTATCAAGAAGTACACCATATTTAAAGACCTGTAACAGATGCTGGGATTCTTAAGGCAGAGATCCTTGAGGCGCTTTTTGTTCTAGAAAGGAGTGCACCCAGATGCTTTCTCCTGTAAAGCCTTTAGCATCTATTGTACCTTGGAAAGACCAAACATTCCATTTGTGAGCTTTAAAATAAATGCAGCATAAAATGAAATCAGCCATTATTTTAGAAAAATTGTATAATGCAGATACTGGGAAGGTTGAAACTAAGAAATTAGAGCCTTGGAAGAATAGTTCTGTATATATATGCAGTGTTGAAACCAGAAGTTTACATACACTATATAAAAAGACACATATGCGTGTTATTCTCACTATCTGACATGAAATCAAAATAAACACCCATTTTAGGACAATTAGGAACCAAAATTATTTAGATTTGCCAAACGCCAGAAGAATGAGAGATTTTTTTAGGGCATTTTTATTACTTTCTGCAAAGTCAAAAGTTTACATACACTAGGATTACTATGCATTTAAACAATTTGGGACAGCCCATATGACTATGTCATGTCTTTGGAAGCTTCTTGGAAGGTTTATTGGCAAACACACTACTTCTTTGCAATTTCCAGATACCTGAAGGTGTCTCATTCATCTGCACAAACAATTATATGCAAGTACAAACAAGATGGGAGTGTCCAGCCATCATACCGCTCAGGAAGGACAGAGGTTGTGCATATGAACCCAAGAACAAAAGCAAAAGACCTTGTAAAGATGCTGGCAAAAGCTAGTAAGATTTTGTCATTATCCACAGTGAAACGTGTACTGTATCAAGATGGGCTGAAAGGCCACTCTGCCAAGAAGAAGCCATTACTCCAAAAGAAACATATAAAAGCCAGATTAATGTTTGCAAATGCACACAGGAACAAAAGACCTACATTTTTGGATACATGTCCTGTGGTCTGACGAAACTAAAATTGAACTGTTTGGCCATAATGACCATCTTTACATTGGAGGAAAAAGGGAGAAGCTTGGAAGCATAAGAACACCATCCCAACTGTTGTTTTGCTGAAGGAGGGACTGGTGCACTTCACAAAATAGATGACAGTATGAGGAAAGAAGACTATGGGCGACATGCATGAAAGGACATGCTGACATTCTAATGACTTCTCTTATTTCCAGCCTGTCTATGACCTTAATACATGTTAGGCGTATTAATTATGCGCCTAAGTTACGTAATGCGCCTAACACATAGGCGCATTATACACTGAAAATGAAACTTGACTATTCACTTTGACGTGCCTTCCTTCATACATGTCACCCTATGTTTCAATACTGAAACATCTCAAGATTTTTTGTTTTCATTTCCTTGTTGGAATTCCGCGGTTACAATCATGGAATTGCTGGCGAGGAAACAACACTGTTTTGGCGCTGACACTTTTAGGAAAAATAACTGACAGATAGGCCAGGTTCACACTGCGTATAGAGTCGCAACAGTTGTTGCTATACGTCTGCTGTTGGAAGTATGCACTGGCCAGAGTTTACTTCACACAACACTCTGACCGGGCTTCCACTCAGCTTAACTTTCCCCAGCTTTGTACTGGCGCACACTAAGTGCCCGGGAATATGCTGTGAAATCAGAGCACTTGGTGAATGCCATGATATTACCTTATTTGCAGGGCATACTTTAAGCGCATTGCAGTGCACTTACGTGCCAAAGTACACCCTGCAAATATGTAATGTGATCATACCCTAATATTTTTTTTTACACAGCACTGATTTGAAATTTGTGTCTGTAAGCACACGTGCCATACTATCCCATTGTTTTCAGTGGGAATCTGTACTACAGGTCATGATATAAACTGTGGCATGTATTGTAGTTGAAAACAATCGGACAGTGTAGGCACCTTTTTGATGCTCATTTGGTGCATAAAATGAGCATTTTAAACACCAAAAGGCTCATAAAAAAATACAGCCATGCAGTCATATATTCACCTACACTCACACTGATTCACACACAAATATGTACACACTCACACAGAGACACACTCTAACCTGTGCACTCCAGGGGGTCAGGACACAGAAGATGCGCTTATAGGATAGTGCTGATAAATCAGGAGAGCACACACAGGCAGAGGAGGGGGCACAGCAGGGACAGGGCTGTGAGGAGCTTCCTGCTTCTGAGCTGTCCGGAGCTTATCTCCTGCGGTGCTGTCAGTGCGCCCCCTCTCCCTGCTCCCTGACCCAACAGACAGCCGGGACCAGGCTGAAAAGAAGTCTGGAGTTTCGTTATAGCCTGGCACCTGCTTTATCTCACTGCTGTGCCGCCCTGCCTGCCCTGTAATCAGTAAAGTGCAGGCACAACAGACAGTAAGCCCCGGTTCACATGGCTTATTCCAGACGGAATTGCGAGCCGGATTGCGCCTGGATAATGTGCAAGTGGGAGGAGCGACGGAATCCACTGTTCTCTATGAGAACGGTGGATTACCGTAATTACTGCGACGGATTGGCGCCGTACTGCAGCGCAAATCCAGCGCGCAGTACGGCGCCAATCCGTGCCGAAATAAGCCGTGTGAACAGGAGCCTAAAAGGTAAAACAGGAGCCGCCCTGCCACGCTACAGACAGGTTAAGGAAGTTCTGGAACACTGGCTGTATTCACTCATTGGAAAGGCTAGAAAGCTGCCCGGGTGGGCCCCCTGTTCCTGTTGGGCCCCCGGGCAGCCGCCTACCCTGCAGCTGGGACACTAGCTTTGGCAGAATAGTAGTTGACAGGATCTATAGGCCCGGCTGCATCTGTGGGCAAATATACTACTCAAAGCCATACAGAACCTTTTGCCTCATGTCCAACCATACATCATCTTGTATCCAGGCTAGAGGTGGCCAAAAGGGTACCTGAGCCAGTTTTCCCCAATTAACTTATCCTTTCTAATATTGTTAACATCTAGATACATCATCATGATATTTACACGTATAAAATTTCATTTGATTTCAACAACCCCTTCTTAGTGCATTATGTTTTTTTCATCAATGAATGTGTATTTTGTAACAAGCCGCAGAATTGCAGTCTTACCTGGGTTACCAGAGTACAGCGTTGCTCAAAAATATTAGCTCTTTCCATGTATCATTTCTTATATACGGAATAATTTATGATGTTTAATTAAAATAATGGTAAGTACTTATAGCACTGGGGTCTTAGGATTGAATCCAGTGAAAAACTGACCTGTATGAAGTTTTTATGATCTCCCCTTATTTGTGTTTGTGTCAGTTTAGGTTTCTATATATCGTACAATATACAGAGGTATACTTGAGATCTGGAGACTGGCTAGGCCACTCCAGGACCTTGAAATGTTTCTTACGAAGCCACTCCTTCGTTGCCCTGGCAGTGTACTGGGATCATTGTCATGCTGAAAGACCCAGTCACGTTTCATCTTCAATGCCCTGGCTGATGGAGGAAGGTTTGCATAAAAATTTCCATGAACATCCCCCCATTATTTTTTCATGGATCATCGTACATGGATTCAGCACCCTGATCCCTTTGCAGGAAACCCCCAAAAAAAATGTTGACACCCCATGCTTCACAGTAGGTATGGTGTTTTTGGATGCAATAAAGTTTTCTCTCTCCTCAAAAAAAGATGAGTTGTGTTTCTACCAAAAGTCTACTATCTGACCATATTCCCCCAATTTCTTCTAGATCATCCAAATGCCCCTTTTTAGCAAATTCAGCGGGCCCCGCACATGTACTGGTTAAGCAGGGGGACACGTTGCACTGAGGATTGAGTCCCTGGCGGGTAGTGTTTACTGATGGTAGCCTTTGTTACATTGATCCCAGCTCTCTGCGGTCATTCCTAGGTCCCGTGGGGTTTTGGGGGAATTTTTTCACCGTCACTTGTGATCTTTTTGATCCCACGGGGTGAGTTTGCGGGGACCCCCAGATCGGGGGGAGATTATGGTGGTCTTGTTTTGTTTTCCCCATTTTTAATTATTGCCCCCACAGTTGTTTTTTCTTCACCCAAGCTGTTTGCCTATTCAGATTTCGTTTCCAGCCTTTGGTGCAGGGCTAACATTTTGTTTCTGGTGTCCTTCGACAGCCTTTTGGTCTTCTCCACAGTGGAGTTTTGGGGTGTGACTGTTTGAGGTTTGGGGCAGGTGTCTTTTATTTGACAACAAGTTTAAAAAGGTGTAATTACTACAGGGAATGGTGGGGGACGAGGGCCTCTTAAAGAAGAAGTTACAGGTCTTTGAGAGCCATAAAATCCCCGTGTTTGAGTGACCAATACTTTTTTTTCCACCCTAATTTCAAAAAAATTTTTTTCCAAAACGACAATTGATTTTCCCCGGATTTGTTTTTTCATTTTGTCTTGTACTTGAGGTCTACCATTTCAAAATTTCGGCCTCTCTTTTTCCCCCCTGAATACCCCAAAATAATTTTTTTAATGGGGTTAAAAATAATCCTCAGCTGTAATCAATTTTACCCGATAAAGAAAAAAATGCTAGATACATATTTTATATATTTTTTTATTTTAAAAAATTAAAAAAAAAATTGTGGAAGTACTACCCGAAAAAACAGAGGGACCAAATAGCAATGAAAGAAGTAAAGAAAAATAAATAAGTTTCAAATCTAGTTTTAATAAACCCCTGATTAGGTTTACAAAAAGTAAAAGCAAGTGCATCAAATAGCAGCCAATACAATGGTAAATTCATACACTATATCATTAAATTATATAAATATCATAAATAAAAAAAATAAATCAATAAATTACAAGTGCAATAAAAATTAATTACATTGAGTTTCCCCCACCCTCCCTCAGCACTCACGCCCTTTTGCTTCCAA
>JAODAL010013831.1:0-89707 GCA_025379985.1 Phyllomedusa bahiana
GCAGACTGTGGTATTGGCTCTACTGCCTGTTGTATGACCTGCAGAAGACAGCAGGGTAAAGGTGGTGCTGAGCTTGTATGTTTTGGTTATTGCCTTATGTAGACTACAGAGGAAAGCGCGGTAAGTTGGGCTGGCAGACTTGTGTATGGCTACACTGTAAGCCGGTAAAGGTGGTGCCTGAGCACTTGGGTTTGGCTTAAGCGTTTATGACTGAGCAGACCAGGGTAAGGTGTTGGAGACTTGGTTGTCAACTTTTGATGCAGAAACAGACCGGTAAGTGGTGCCTGAGCCAGACTTGTGGTATTGGCTCTCACTGCCTGTATGTAGACCTGCAGAAGAACAGACCAGGGTAAAGGTGGTGCTGGCCGCTTGTGGTATTGTCTTACACTGCCTGTATGTATGACCTGCAGAAGAAAAAGGGTAAGGTGGTGCCTGAGCCAGACTTGTGGTATTGGCTCTCACTCCTGTATGTTGACTGCAGAGAAAGAGACCAGGGTAAAGGTGGTGCCTGAGCCAGACTTGGTTTGGTATGGTCTTAGACGCCTGTATGATGACTGCAGAAGAAAGGCCAGAGGAAAGGTGGTTTGGGCCAGACTGCTGTTGGTCTACTGCCTGTAGTAGCCTGGAAGACGCCAGACAGAAAGTGGTGATGAGCAGACTGGGTATTGTTACTGCCCTGTATGTATGACCAGAAAGGAGCCAGCCAGGATTGTGGTGCCTACGACTTGTGGTATTGACTTACAGAACATGTATGAAAGGATGAACAGACATGTGGTAGTGGCTGTACGACTCTGTATGGTCTCACTGCCTGGTAAATGATGCGACAGACCGGTTTAAGGTTTGCCTGAGCCAGACTGTGGAATGTCTACATGCACTGTTGTATGACCTGCAGAAGGAACGACCAGGTGTAAAGGTGGTGCCGAGCCAGACTGTGGTAGGTGGTCTACACTGCCTGTGTATGATGCGAAACACAGCCAGGTGAAGGTGGTGCTGGCGACTTGTGATTGGCTAATGCTTAGTATGCCTGCGAAGAACAGCCGCAGGGTAAGGTGGTGTGAGCAATTTGGTTGTTCTGCTTATGCCTGGAGAACACAGAGGGTAAGTGGGCCTGAGCCGACTTGTGGATTCTTACACTGCCTGTTGTATGACCTGCAGAAGAACAGCCAGACCAGGGTAAAGGTGGTGCCTGAGCCAGACTTGTGGTATTGGCTCTACACTGCCCTGTATGTATGACCTTGCAGAAGAACAGCCAGACCTGGGGTTTAATGGGGTTGCCATGAGACCAGTACTTGTGGTATTGGCTCTAAATGCCCTGTATGTATGACCTGCAGAAGAACAGACAGACCAGGGTAAAGTGGTTGCCTGATACAAGTCTTGTGGTATTGCTCTCTTACACTGCCTGTATTGTTGACCTGCAGAAGAACAGACCAGGGTATAGGTGGTGCCTGAGCAGATTGTGGTTATTAGCCCTTCATGCCCTGTAATTTATGACACTGCAGAAGAACAGTCAGTCCAGGGTAAAGGTGATGATGCCTGAGCCAGGACTGTGCTATGGCTCTTACACTGCCCTGTATGTTATGGACCTGCAGAAGAACAGCCAGACCAGACCAGGGTAAAGGTTGGTTGCCTGAGCCAGGGAACTTGTGGTATTGGCTTCTACACTGCCCTGTTATGTATGACCTGCAGAAGAACAGTCCAGGGTAAAGGTGGTTGCTGAGCAGACTTGTGGTATTGGCTCTACAATTGCCCTGTATGTATGACTGCAGAAGATGAACTGCCCAGACCAGCGGTAAAGGGGGTGCCTGAGCCAGGACTTGTGGTATTTTGGCTCTCTACACTGCCCCAGTTATGTATGACCTGCAGAAGACGAAACAGCCAGACCAGGGTAAAGGTGGTGCCATGAGCCTGACCTTGTGCTATTGGCTCTACCACTTCCCTGTTTGTATGACCTGCAGAAGAACAGCCAGGAGACCAGGGGTGTAAAGGTGGGTGCCTGAGCCAGGACTTGTGTTATTTGCTCTAACACTGCCCTGGTATGTATGACCTTGTAGAAGAACAGACCCAGGGTAAAGATGGTGCCTGAGCAGACTTGTGGTATTGGCTCTTACAATGTCCTCTATGTGCGTGTACCTGCAAGAAGAACAGCCAGACCAGGGTAAAGGTGGTGCCAGGAAGCCAGACTTGTGGTATTGGCTCTACACTTGCCCTTGTATGTATGACCTGCGAAGAACAGGACCAGGGTAAGGTTGGTGCCTGAGCCGACTTGGGTATTAGCCCTACACTGCCCCTGTATGTATGACCTGCAGAAGAACAGTCAGACCAGAGTTAAAGGTGGTGCCTGAGCCGACTTGTGGTATTTGCTCTACACTGTCCTGTATGGTGACCTGCAGAAGAACAGCCAGGCAGACAGGGTAAAGGTGGTTTGCCTGAGCCAGACTTGGTGGTATTGGCCGTCTTACACTGCCATGTTGTATGGACCTTGCAGGAAGACAGCCAGACCAGGGGTAAAGGTGGTGCCTGTGCCAGTACTTGTGGTATTGGCTCTACACTGCCCTGTTTGTATGAACTGCTGAAGAACAGACCAGGGTAAAGGTGGTGCCCTGAGCCAGACTTGTGGTTATTGGCTCTACACTTGCACCTGTATGTTTTGACCTGCAGAAGAACAGACAGACCGGGTAAAGGTGGTGCCTGAGCCAGAAGTTGTTGTAGTGGACTCTACACTGTCCTTTTTATGTTATGACCTGCCAGAAGAACAGCCCAGACCAGGGTAAAGGTGGGTGACTGAGCCAGGACTTGTGGTATTGGCTTTACACTGTGCTTTATGTATGACCTGCAGAAGAACAGCTTCATACATTGTGGTGCATTCTACACTATCTTAAAGCAATTTAGAACTGGCCTCTATGCACTGAGATCATACATGTCGCCATTACTGAGTATATTTGATAGTAAGCTTTAAAGAGTTCTACCTCTCAAAATCAGACATGATGTTATCCAAGAAACTCAGTATTCACAGACTTTTACACTTACTTGGCAGTGATCTTCAAACAGTCTTAAAAACTTTAGAAATAACAGAATGCAATATAAGCAGAAACCTTATTGCCCAGTTTCTTCACTCTTCTACTGCTTTCAGCGTCTAACATGGTCCAACACTATATTAATGGGGTCGGTCAATTTGCTGGAAAAATTAAAATTAAATTAAATCTGTGATAAAGGCTCCTAAATGTGTCTCCAATGCTGAAATTAATAGAACCCTGAGATCAGGGCCCTCTATGTTTTTCCAGAGATGGTCCCATTCCATACTTGTCTTTGGTGATAACTTTACAATTACTGTACAAAGTAATAATAACATGGAAATATAATGATAACACATCCATGTACAGGCAGTCCCCGGATTATGAACGGGATAGGGACTGTAGTTTTTGTTCTTAAGTTGAATTTGTATGTACAGTAAGTGGGGACAGGTATATTTATTAAATGTAAATCCAGCACAAAAGTTTTTTTTTATTAGTTGTGAATAGTGCAGGGAAGGGTTTTTACATTTGTTTTGATGTCTGTGCCCCTGTTATAAAGATTTCACCTATCTTCACCTGATGCGCTTTTGCAGCATGCTGGAACTTGTCGTTCCACAGCTACTATCTGCTGTGGAACATGGAACGACAAGTGCCGCATGCACCATAAAGTATCATTTGTAACTAGGGGACTGATGTAAGTCGGAACGGTGTAAGTCGAGGACTACCTGTAAATGAGATTTAGGGGGACATGTATGGATGGGATGCGCCAGAAGTCTGGTATATTTTCAGCCAGATCTCAGGCACAGCCCTATTTGCATTAGTGAAAATCCTCCCGAACGCCATTATCATGCGCATTGCAGGGCGCCCGTGGCACTTTGTAATGCGCCTGAAATCGCGGGGCGTGCGGGAGGCGGGGCGCACTAGAACCGAACAAAGCTATAGATTTGTAGCTTCAGTACGGCAATTCCAGGCGCATTACTGCTGGAACAGGTAGAGCACTTTACTAGTGGTTTACCTGAGCCAGAAATGTCATACTAGCGCTAGAATGTGCCTGACTTATGACCCGCTATAGAGCGGATATGTAATACAAGCAAATTCAAATGTTGCAAAAGTTACCAAACATTTATTAAAAGTCCCATAAATACAAGACTCAATCTGTAACATCTCGTTACTTGCGTTTTAGTAGTATTGGCAATTCATAGCAAGTGGCAGGAACATTCAAAAGCAATTTTCAAACTGCGATGCTGCGACCGCATAGCCCGGCTACTCCATCTTGAGATGCATACTATTCTGACAGGCGGGCGTGACGCAGGGCGCGCGACGTTTCGGGGGACCTCCCGCTTTCTCAAGCACGCGCTGCTAGCTTACCTTATGCTATTTATAGGTAAGCGCAAAGATCTACACTTTGGATTTCCACAATTGCGGCACAGTGAAAACTGCTTTAGCCAATGTTATATAATTTATAAAAAGGCTCTAAGACCCCAACTCTCGTTCATGCCAGCTGGCGCAAGTGTGTTTAATTCATAAATCCATCTTGCTTCATGTTGCAAGAGAAGCCTTTCAACTAGTTCTCCTTCTCCAACACTAACTTCTTCCAATACAGCCCATCTAAGATCAGACACGTTATGATTACTTTCTAAAAAAATGTCTAGCTAAGCTCGTCTCCCCAAACTTCTTACTACCCTCACTCTGTACTACTGCCTTATTCCTTATTGCCAGTCTAATGTTGCTGCGATGCTCACTAAACACACTTGCGCCAGCTGGCATGAACGAGAGTTGGGGTCTTAGAGCCTTTTTATAAATTATATAACATTGGCTAAAGCAGTTTTCACTGTGCCGCAATTGCGGAAATCCAAAGTGTAGATCTTTGCGCTTACCTATAAATAGCATAAGGTAAGCTAGCAGCGTGTGCTTGAGAAAGGGGGAGGTCCCCCGAAACGTCGCGCGCCCTGCGTCACGCCCGCCTGTCAGAATAGTATGCATCTCAAGATGGAGTAGCCGGGCTATGCGGTCGCAGCATCGCAGTTTGAAAATTGCTTTTGAATGTTCCTGCCACTTGCTATGGTTGCCAATACTACTAAAACGCAAGTAACGAGATGTTACAGATTGAGTCTTGTATTTATGGGACTTTTAATAAATGTTTGGTAACTTTTGCAACATTTGAATTTGCTTGTATTACATATGAGCTTTGAACTGGAGGTTGAGGAGCCTCCATACAGCAGAAGTGAGTGAGTGGCGGATAAACAGATTCTTTTCTGCTACGAGTGTTAAAAACACCGCTATAGAGCGGGTTCATAAATCAGGCGCATTCTATGCTCTTATAATGCGCATGAAATTTGGCGTTTAAGCGCCAAATTTCATACATGTGGCCCTTAATGTTTATTCTCAGTACGTTAATTACCATCACATATATAAACATATGTACAATTTCTGGATCTGTCAGAGAACATACAAACAATATCTCTAATTCAAGTTTGCATTTTTGGATTACTGAGTAAATACACGAGTCATAGATGTTGTTGCTGTGACTTCTAAGGACCATATTAGATTTAAAGTATATCATCTAGTGCTTCAATCAAAACGTATCATGTTCAGACTACATCAATTAATCTTACATCACTTTGATGGTTAACAAGAAAACACTAAGAACAAGTAATTCAAACACTGTAACAGATGATACAAGTATAATACTCAAAAAAAACTAGTTTAGATGGGGATGAAACTTTTGTTAGGCTTCTTCACTAATTTAAAAAATTCTTCATGGTGTTTTTTTTTTGGACATTTTCTGTACTTTGCTTCATACATTATCCCAGATTTTTAAATGTATAACAATCTCTTTGCCACAACTTTTAAAAGGGTTGTCCCACCATGCTGTTCCACAAAGCCACAACTAGCTTTACTCTTCCTGGTTAGGCTGCGGGTGGTTCTATAGTAGTGATTAGCATACCAGATCAGTACTTCTAATTTCAGTGACATGAGAGCAGGAGATCTTATCTATAGCGCAGAAGGCTTCAGAGCCTAATCTCCTTTGTTTGTTAGAGATAACACACTTTGTTCTGAAGCTGCCTATAGTCCTGTGTGATGACCTGCGGTGATGTCATTCCTTGCTCTCAGATCAGACAAAGAGCAGGGAGCACAGAGGACAGCAGGACGGTAACCTATAGAAACCTGTATGATCTCAGAGGAGATAAAACTTGTCTCCTGACCAGGAAAAACTCAAAAGTTTTTTTTTTAAAGTCTTGATTTAACGTTCCCTACATTTTAAAAGCTAATCTTTGGAGTGGGACAACCCCTTTATATCCAATAATATACTTGTTTTTTTTTTCCATTAGATTGGATTCCATTATAAAAGAAGCTTAGGAATAAACTTCGTTCTTGTGGACAGACCTCATGAAGATAAGACCCATTTTGACTGCTACATGTTGCACTTTAACTTTGAAACCTCACTAGAAATAACCATTTCAATGTCATACAATAGTATTTCACAGTACAAGTTCCTCACTGTCCCATAAGAAGACACACATGGGTCTGGGGTTTTAGAGCTTCTCTAGAGAGAAGCTTTAGAGCTCAAGTAGTTGATAAAGTATTAGTTGTGATTTGGTTTCTAAGCATCTTGTGACCATGGTTGATGTGCTGGTGGTGGCAATTGCATACTTGCTTATTCTTTTGCATACGTTATGACCTTGTGAATAATTGTCCACATTTGTACACTACACGTAAAAATGTTACTCTCCACCTAAAGCTCTTGTCTCCAAAATAAACCTATAATGACCAAATATGCTCCATTCATAAGAACCACTTATATTTTAAATTGCAACTACCAACAAACCCACTGCTTAATATTAGACAGTCGACACTTCTACACCTGCTAAATGGTCCAAGTCCTCCAAATCATTTCAAATAAGTCTGCAAAAGTTGAAGAGGAGTTGACCTAATTAGCTTCTGAGACTCGGAGCCTGTTCAGCAGTTTAGACACATATCTATTTGTAGGGCAACTTGGAGATGTATTTTTAATAACAGATGCCCTTTAAAGAGGCCTTCAATCTTTAGATAGCTTTAATGCATCTCCACTCTTGCAGATTGCCTGGAGTTGTTCGCTATTTACATATATTTTTAGATTTTGGTTCTTTAAAACACCCTTTAGAATTTTCTCTTAAGTGTTTTCCCAGGACTACAACAAAGTTACAGCTCACTGTAGTGATTGTAGTTGTGCTTGTACATATACACCAAAACATTCGGTCTTAAAGCAACAAAAACTTTAGTCCAATAAAATAAGTCTTAAAAGAAAGATTTAAAAGGTCAAGTAGCTCTTCTTAAAAATGAGTCAACACACAAGCCAGTCCACTACCCAGAACTACTCTTCACAATTTTCCGTTGAATAGATACAATAGTTTTAAAAATTAGATTTATTAGAATATTTTATTGTAGGTTAAAGATTTTAATGCAAGAATGTATAACCAACCAAAACCCTTAAGGAGGCAGCACTTATATCCTGCATGTGTGTATTTATATTGCAGCTGAATTAATAAAACATTTTGAGCTTCATGAATAAATCTATTTTGAAACAAAAAAATTTGACTTTGGCCGTTGCAACCAATCAGGTGACTCAACTTTGTTTTATTTATAGTTTTCAAAAAAATCTTATAAATT
Organism: Phyllomedusa bahiana; assembly: GCA_025379985.1. Classification (NCBI taxonomy): domain Eukaryota; kingdom Metazoa; phylum Chordata; class Amphibia; order Anura; family Hylidae; genus Phyllomedusa; species Phyllomedusa bahiana. The sequence continues at coordinate 7,662 of JAODAL010013831.1, forward strand.
AAAAGATAAGTTTTGATTGATTGCAAATTTTTATTTTTTTGTTCAAATTTCGTATTCTGCACGGGCTCTGTGCGCCTAAAAGCAAGAAACCTTCCAAACTTTGTTTGATCTTGATCAACAAACATCAGTGCATATACTTATGTTGTATATAGAGCTTCTCAGCTCCTTTCCAATAATGCCTTGTGTTATGTTGTATATATGAATTATGAATTTTGTACTGTAATAATCTAAGAAAACAAATATCTTTTTATATTACAGCAAAGATGTAAAATACTCCAGGTATTTAGATATACTTTGGATTCTTGTACAAAAGAAGTTTTCGAGCTTCATGTGGCTCTTGATTATATGTTGCTGAATAGCACACCGTGTGGTGAGGTGTGGTATTGCGGTCAGAGCTTTTCAAGCAAAATACAATCATTTATTGAAGAAACATTATGCTGCATAAACAAAACTAAGTAGCTCAATCCCATTGGGTTAAATTAAATACTCACACCACAGGGTCACAACAAAACTTAAAGGGAATGTGTCATCAAAAAATGAGTTATTGTTTAAGTCCCATTTTTATGTTAAACACATTTTTTAGGAATATTTTTTTTCTTTTAATTTTCCATATCACTTTCAATATTTTTAATAATTCTTAAGTCTTGCAGTTTTCACTTTGACCACTAGGCCTGTAACAGCAGTCAGAGAGATGCTTTACAGTAGCTTTATGCACATAGAAGACTTAAGACTGAGTCAGTCCCATTGACTTCTATAGGAGAGTTTTCTAGTCATCCTCTGTGACCTGGGAAGAAATCAAAGTGCAGGGATGTGAAAGGGTGAACTGTGACATCTCCTATGGTGACTGGTGGATCCTGTGTTATCTATTCACACTGGTGTCTCCTTTAAGTTTGGCCCTCTTTGTGCTGATAATGAGCAGACAACTGAGAATCTTTCTCTACAGAACAGGACGTGTCAGAATATTTTTAGACTGAGTGGCCAAAGTGAAAACTGCAGGACTTAAGAATTATTAAAAAAATATTTAAAGTGATATGGAAAATGAAAAAACATAACCAAAAAAATTAAAAAAATGTGTTGAACATAAAAATGTGAGTTAAACAATAAGTCATTTTTGATGACACATTCCCTTTAAAGATTTATATAAAAATATCCAGTTTTGAAAAGTTCTGTCTATGCCAAAAAATGACTGTGCAGGAATCTTTTGTAAAAAAAATATATAAATATCCAAAAACAATTTGTGACTGAGAACAGTGCCGGACCTATATCACGTCTATAAAAAGAACTTCCAGAGACATTTTTATTTCTCAGACTGAATCTTATATTGAGTTTATTTTTCATCTACCTCACACTAGACAGTTCATCTCCAGCAGCTCAGCAAAGTTCACAGGATTGTCAGGACAGAAGATTTTCTAGATGGGTCCTTTGTTAAAAGTTAGTGGTCTAGTTATGTTTAGGTGGATTTGTGTTTCTTTTGTAGAGACTACAATTTTAGAATAGGGCTCTTTACTGTGATTTACTAAACCCTGGCGGGCTTCTGAAATCATCTTATTTTTTACATATATTCAGAAATGGAATAATTCTGGACATTTTTGTTTCGAAGTTTCAGTAAATCCTTGTGCTCCCTGTGAAATAACAATTCTGGAGCATCTTCTCCTACAACTGTGTTGTGCTGTTCCTCTGTTATTTTCTCATAGAAATTTATGACTGAATCTGTCAGATGGGTGTCACCAATTGAAGGTGTGTCCCCGCGTAGTCTGATATTGTCCAATCAGAGCTGACAGGGTCAATGTGTGCTGGGACACGCCCCTTTGAAAACCGGATTGGTAACACCTAGATGACTGATTCAGTAATGCATACAAATAAGAGAGAAACAGAATAACAGAGTTACAAGGTAAGTATAGCTGAAAAAAAAACTGAAAAGCTGAAATTATTAAAAGTTATGTTTTTAATAATTTTCCTTTTTAATATTTCGATTTATTCAAAATTAGATTTTATGTTGGAGTTGAATCAAACACCTTATGTTGGTTGAAAAAAGACACATATCCATCAACTTCAATCAAAGCTGGGAAGAAGATGTGGATAACAGGCAGGGGATATGTATACAGTGGCAGACTGGGGTGCCTGGCGCCTACCAATAGTGTTGATTCTTGTGACCCACCAGTGGAGTTGATTCTTGGGGTTCACCAGTGAAGTTGATTCTTGGGGTTCACCAGTGGAGTAGATTCTTGGGGTTCACCAGTGGAGTTGATTATTGGGGCCACCAGTGGAGTTGATCCTTGGGGTCCATCAGTGGAGTAGATTCTTGGGGCCCCAATAGTGGAATTGATTCTTGGGCCCACCAGTGGAGTTGATTCTTGGGGTTCACCAGTGGAGTTGATTCTTGGGGCCACCAGTGAAGTTGATTCTTGGGGTTCACCAGTGGAGTTGATTCTTGGGGTTCACCAGTGGAGTAGATTCCTGGGGCCCACCAGTAGAGTTGATCCTTGGGGTCCATCAGTGGAGTAGATTCTTGGGGCCCCAATAGTGGAATTGATTCTTGGGGCCCCAGTGGAGTTGATTCTTGATTCATGGGGCCACCAGTGGAGTTGATCTTTGGGGTCCACCAGTGAAATTTATTCTTGGAGCTGACTAGTGTAGTTGATTCTTGGGGACCACCAGTGTAGATGATTCTGGGGGCTCACCAGTGGAGTTGATTCTTGGGGCCCAACACTGAAGTTGATTTTTGCGGCTTATCCTACAAATACTGTATGTGATTGCACATAATGAACATGCCGCTTGTTTTCTGCCTCTCTTTCCCTGCCTTCCTCCCGAAAAAGCAGCTCCAGAGTCCCACCATGGGCTTCTCGTACTACCCTGTAGGCCAGTCTGGGCCCATATAGGTAACTTTCAAATTTGGTTTCCACTTATTGATCCTGAGAAAAATGGAATCCATGAAGCATAAACCAATCTGCCCAAAAAGGAAACATTTTGCTTTTCATAAAAGGTGATGATCAGACTGGATCAACTTTCAGAATGAGAATTCCGTACATCTATGCTGATATTAATGCAATTAATTGTCTTAGCTTTTTTAAGTTATAAGAGAAGATGTTCCAGAATTGTTATTTCACCAGGAATACAAGTATTTACTAAAACATTTTGGGCGACATGTATGATCGAGGCGCATAGAGGCCAGTTCTAAATAGGCTTTAAAGCAGTGTAGAATGTGCCCGAATGTATGGACCTCTTCTACTGCGGGTCATAGATTTGGCGCTTTCTAGTTCCACTACGACAACTCAGGCTCAGGTAAACCACTTGTAACTTGGTCTGGCTGTTCCAGCAGTAATGCGCGTGGTTTTGCCGTCCTCAAGTCATAAATGTGTAGAATCATACAGTTGGGGTGCGTCACGCCCACAGAACGCCCCCACATCTTGGGCGCATTACAAAGAGCTGCAAAAAGCACCTAATTTTGGAATGTGCCTGCTCATACATCTAGAGAACAGGGCTGCAACAGTTTTTGGGCTAAAAGGACACCAGAATACTGGCGCAGCCCATACATACATTCCAGCCTTTGTGTGCAGTAGGAAGCCCTTTTTCATTTTGTTTGTCTAGTTGGACTGTATAATGAAAATATTTCAGAAGGCTTTTCACTACTAAAAGCATAATTCTGGATAACTTTGCAAATACTTTACTAAATTCGCTCCATGTTGAAAGCTGCTTCCAAAATGTAAGCTATTTGCCATTAGAAACATGTAGTGCTTAACCACTACACTACTGTTAAACATGTGACCTTCAAATGTGTCCTTTCTTACCTTTCCCATTGACTCAACATATATTCCAACTTTGTGGCATTAACGCAATACTCTGTCGGGAGTTGTCTATGCTCTACATGACCAACAAGCATTTTTTGTATATTTAGGGCTCCTCATTAGCTGTAGCTCAGTTACTAGCTATTCTTATTACATTTTTGGTAGATTGATGGTGGCTAAAATATATTTGTTGATCAAGAGAAAGCAAAGTATAAGGTATAAAAATAAAATAATGTATATCACAGAAGTAATGGCAAAGTCATAACATAATAACTACATTGTTTCTCATAGAAACCTCCCTGCTAAATATTCTAATTGTTGTTTTCAGCCAAAAGAAAATATTTTATGTCCTGAGATAGAAACTAACTATTTTTATATTGTCATTAAAAAATACTTTGTACTACATCAAATATATTCATACCTTTTCCTGCAGCTTTGAACACACATTTATTGTCTTGCACTAATAATAAAAGCTCATCTGCTGAATGATTTCAGTTTATTCATTATACATATTTTAGATACTTTATATTTATTATGCTACTCCTTGTTTCTAAATACCTGCAGGGCTTGGTATTGTATTTCTTGTACAGTATTTTAATTTTAGATAGATGATGAATGGGAAGATAGATAGATAAATAGATATGGGATAGATAGAAAAATACAATCCAATATCAGCAGCACACTATTAACACTAAAAAACTATGAAAAAGAACAGAGGAATTTTTGGAAAAGCATTTCTGTTACTTAGGATACATGAAAAATGTTTGAGGTTCTTAGTTCACATTTTTGATCAAAACTGCTTAAGCCCACCTGACAATCAGCAAGGGGACCTCAATACAGGTGTGAACCTACACTAATGTTGCCACTCTTAGGGCCTGTTCAAACCTAAGAACCTCAACTGTGAACTAAGAACCTCAAAAATGTTTCATGTATTCTAAGTAGCAGAAATGCTTTTCCCAAAATTCCTGTGTGCCTTTTGATAGTTTTTTAGTGCTAGTAGTGCGCTGCTGATATTGGATTGTGTTTGTATGTTGCTGCCACATCAGTGTGCACTTGTGCTCATTTTTCTCAAAAAAGTTTTTGGGATGAGCAGAACCAAATATTGTTTTCTAGATAGAAAAATAGATAGATTTATAGATAGATGGAGATATAAATAGAGAAATCACAGCACTCCAAAATTTATAGAAATTTATAAAATGATATATGATAAATATGAGACAGAGATAGATACAAAATAAATATGAATCAGATGATAAATGAATAAACAGGCAGATAGATAGATAGATAGATAGATAGATAGATAGATAGATAAATAGATAGAGAAAAAGAAAGATAGTGATAGAGATAAAAATAAAGAAATCACAGCACTCCAAAATTTATAGAAATGTATAAAAAGATAGAAAATAAATGTGAGACAAATAGATACAAAATAAATATGAATCAGATGATAGAAAGATAAATAGATAGACAGAAATAGATAGATAGATAGATAGATAGATAGATAGATAGATAGATAGATAGATAGATAGATGTAGATAGATAGTAGATAGTAGATAATAGAAATAGATGATAGATAGATAGATAGATAGATAGATAGATAGATAATAGATAGACAGATAGATAATAGATAGACAGATAGATAGATAGATAGATAGATAGATAGATAGATAGATAGATAGATAGATAGATAGATACCTATCACAGTTAAGGGGCTAAACTTTATAACATTTTAGGTGGGCGTCTCAGCTGAGGTTATTGTGGAGTTACCGTAAGATTTAAACCTGTTTACTTTTTCTTGCATTGATTCTTTCTATCAATTTTCTGATAAACATAAACTTACAATATTTAATTGCTGAAAGTTTTTAAAAAATGTTTGCAATATTGTGTCACCTTAACATGAATGTCCAACTTTTCACACCGTGTTGTTTTTCGGTCCAGCATTCTGTCCTCATACTTTTCTTAATATATGTTTCCAGTTCTTCTAAATGAACATTATTAAACGATAATATTCCGACACCGATCCCTGCAACCACCTCTGAGCAACAGAAATGTCGGCTTTGCTGAATCTCTCATATGAAGAACACACAATGGTGCCCAGTGTTCCTTATTGACTATAATGTTTTTTTTTCCATGGTGTGCGTCATATTACCTTATAGCTACATGCTATATCACACAGAAGCTATGTCAGAGGCTCCTAACAGGTCCAGGAGGGTGGGGAAGGGTAGACAGAATTGTTTGGCATAACCTCATGCCTGTGAATTTTTTTGGCATAACCTTATGTTTGGTTTACAGTGTATTTGGAGCTCTGTATTTGAAAAGCTCTGATGGACTATAAAGATAAATTAGGAAATGACAACATAGAATTTTGGAATCATTGATATGAAAAATACAAAACAGTGTCAAAATTGGACATTAATTTTAAGGCTTTTTTTGGAGAATAGTTTAACTTCCGCTAAGTGTAAGGAATGTATCATCTTAGAAGATGCAGTGATGGTCACCAATACCTCAGAGATCTAGGGAGCTTGCACGGGTCTATATGATAAAACAACACGGAACACAAATAATAATACACATACAATAAAATAGAATGTGAAAACATCTTAGCATTGATTCTAAATGAACAAAAATACGCTCATCTCTGTGATCACTCCATAAAGACAGTGGGGCTCTCACCTATTGCCATTGAATGTTGTCTTGTATGCTCCGGTTTGGTGTAATGCCTCGTCTGTGTAGACCGGTACAGGAGTCCTCACACACTCATGGGAACATTGTAGGGTTTCATTGTATGCAGTGAATATATCCATGTTGCTGGGCACCCGAGCTGGTGTAAAGTCTGTAAGGTTTTGGCAGCTCTCTTCTTGTTGGGTGATTTTTCGCTGGTGGCTGTTCCTTCTGGCATTTCCACTTTGTGCACAGCTAAGACAGAGGGAAAAGAACATGGTCATTAACTACGAAAATAGCCTCAGGCGTACAATGTAGTGAAAAGCAAACCTAGAATATCATTGGAGTCACAACAGGCCATTAAATTCTGGAGCTATGATGGGATAACTGGGTCAAGCATCAGAAGATGGCAAACCAGGTTACTCGCCAAGGTGGATGTGGTGTGAAGGCTCTCTAGTCATCTAAGAAAACCTTCTCTACTTTATTAATCCCAAGGTGCTGCAAATTCAGGGGTCGGATACATAGATTCACAGTACATACCGTGTTTTCCCGAAAATAAGACACCCCTGAAAGTAAGACATAGCAGAGATTTTGTTGAATTCCCTAATATAAGGCACCCCCGAAAATAAAAACATTAGTGGAAATCATTGCTGCAGCTCCCCATACACAGGGCTGTCCCTAAGGGTGTAGAAGGACCTGTGTAGAAGGACCTATGCAGGGAGGTCATGTGACTGTGATGTCACCACAGGTCCCGAACATCCCAGGACAGGAGACAGATAGTACATGTAAGTAATAGAGGGAAGAGGGGGGAGAACAGAGCAATGATACTAACACGCACATCTCAGAGGATGGCTGATGGGGCATGCTGGGACTTCTAGTTCTACAAGTCGCAGCATGTCACATTTGCCATCCTTTGAGATAAGTCACTGCAGCTGCCATAAAATGTCCTTTACATACATATATCCCATGGTTTGTAAAATCTAAACTTTAATTATAATATATTATATATATATATATATTTTATATATATTATATATATATTATATATTACATACACACATAGTATAGCATGCTATAATTTATTTGTGGAAAAAATTAAGGACATCCCCTGAAAATAAGACATAGTGCATCTTTAGGAGCAAAAAATTAATATGACACTGTCTTATTTTCGGGGAGACAGGGTACTATATGAATACCACGGATATCTCAAGAAATGGTTGTAAATTAAGTCTATGGTTAAAAAAATTACTTTTATTTTACCAATGAAAAAGAATCTACTCCTAGCCTAGACATTTCACCACCAGGGGGGCAAAACCATAACCCAACAGGTTCTCTAAGAGATGCCTTTAAAAAATGGAAACTGGAACAAACATGGATCCAGAAATCCCAATGATACCACAAATAGTGTACAATCCTCAAAATGTTAGTATAGGGACCAGACTTCTATATGAACAGGGGAGTAGCTAATTACAGTTGGACAGATAGGTGACTTCACTCTGTGTAAACCAAACACATAAATATTTCACTTATTGGCTGTTCATAAAATTAGCCAACTTAAAGGGGTTGTCTGTACAATGATTGGGTTTTTTTAAATTTAAAAAATCTTTAAAAAAAAAAGCGCTTTGCATTTTGTTTTATTACAAAATGTCCCAATGATTTTGAGCTAGCCCGTTGAGGAGGCTTTAGCTCCTCAAATCCTATGCGCCGACCCGTTGTCCTTTTCTTACTGGCTGTCAGGTCTTTTGACTCCCAGTCTTTGAAGACAGGTCGGGCCGAGAGCCCCCCCCTGCAGAATGCTTCTGTTGGAGAGGGAGGGGGGGGGGAGGATTGGCATCTGTGTCCGGCTGCCGGATTAACCCTGTGTGTGCCTGCTTCCCCCTGCTCTCTACACGATGATGTGCGCAGTGACCCCGTTTGTTACTATAATCATGATGTCTGTGGAGCGGGAATATAATAATAAATACAGATTGTGAACGTTCATGCTTACTAGGGGACACTTCCTGGTAACACTTTGCAGTTTCCCTCCCTCGTTCTGGGAGGGTTTGTTTGTTTGTTTTTGCTGGGATGTGGAGATATGTAAGCTAAGCAGAGGGTAAGGGAAAACACTATTCAATCATAGACCTTTAGGCAGGCCACACGGGGGGTTTTTCTAGCAGAATCCCCCTGCTGTAAAAAGAAGTTACGGGCGGTAGCTGCCTTTTGTGTGAGGGGAGGGGGAAGAGGGAGGGGGGAAGAGGCAAAAGTAGCACCCCCCCTAAATTAACCCCCTTACAGACAGAGGTGAAAGTTTTAATGGGAAACTCTTTAATGTGTGGCACTAAGGGCACTGTATGAAACTGTTTAGGTCTAAAACTCACTCTTTTGCCCTTTAGTAGAAGAGTAAAGAAATTTCAGGCGATGCCTTTTTTTGAGGCTGAGTATATTTGATGGTGAGCTTTCGAGAGTCCTAGCTCTCTTCTTCAGACCATAGTAACCTATGGGCAAAATAGTGAGTTTTTGACCTAAACAGGTTCATAAATGTGGCCCTAAGAGTTTATATGATGTGATGAAGGACGCCTACTTCAACCTTGGCACGTGTTCCTCAAGTGATGTCCTAGTATATAGATGGCTCCCCGATATAGAGGTGCCTGCCCGACTTAGGGTACGCCTCCTCATTTCATATAGACTGATACATACTTATCATCTAATTGTCCATAACCGCTGTCAGCAGTATCACATTTTTGTGTGCGTTTGTACTTTTTTCTTTTTGATAATACTGTAGATTAAATTTTAATCATTTATTAAAGGGGTTGTCTTACTACATTGATTCCTCTTACCTCGGTCCTGTTTTCTTGGTTTCACTTTGAATTCAGGGGAGTGTTTACTGGCTTCCACTAGGCTGCAGTAGAAGCTAGGTCTGCAGCTATAGCAACCAGTGCTGGCAACCTATCAGGAGAGATTGAACTGGTCTGTAGCTATAGCAACCAGTGCTGGCAGCCTATCAGGAGAGATTAAACAGGTCTTATAGCGACATGAGGAGCTGATGCAGCCCATACAAGAGGGGATATCTAGGAGTAGGTAGGACACTGTTAATGGACATATATTGCGAAGTGACTTGTTTTTGCAAGATCTTTAACATAAAAAGCAGCAATCCTTGTAGTGAGACAACCCCTTTAATAAAGGTATGTTTTTAAATAATCCTACTCCTAAAATCCGTCTGCTATATGTGTAACCCCACTGGTTCTAAATGAAATCTGTGATTAAAAAATAACTTTTATTACACCAATTAAAAAGAATCTTCTCCTAGCTAGACATACACTATCCAGAGCGGCCAACCATAACCCAACATCTTCTTTGGGAGATGCCTCAAAAAAGGACTCTGGGTACTCCTATTTTACGATGCAAGGAAGACCACACGCCAGATTTTTTGACAGGTTCATTCATTCAGGCGCACTTTTCAGTTTTATTACCTGTATCCATGGCACATACTTTTGTGTGCAACCCATATACATACTTTTATGTATATTATTTTTTGTGTGCATGTGATAAGATTTAACCATTACTGTTTGAGGGTTTTGGTTATAGTCCACATTTGTGGTGAGAATTTTGCCTTTATATAAAGAAGCTCTGGTACCTATAGTGGCGACATGACTTTGAGTCAAGCTCATGCTGCTCCACTATATCGGATAGTGCGCAAGCTGTGCGCCGCTGTAGGGTCAACCTTGTATTAATTAATGTCCCTCTGTTTCACATGGGTGCAGTGTATTTTTTTAAGTCTGGGCGGTCCAGCCTGTCTTGCCAGTGATGTTGTTAGTTGTGTGCCTATCGATGATGCGGTTTCGATGGGGCGGTTTAAAGTATAGAGATATGAATATTTCTGGGCCCCTCGGGCCAAAACGGAAATTTATTATTGTATTACTTTCTGACGTAAACGGGAGGGTTAAAATCTTTTTTAGAATGACGTCTTGGGCCAGACTTGAAGGGGCCCCCAAAAGGGGAAAAAGGGGGGGGTCCCCGGTGGGGCCCCCGAGCGTGGTAGACCCCTTAAAATTGTTTTGTAATGCAAAAACTTTTCAGAAAAGGCAAAAAAAAAAGAGAAAAAAGAGGGGCAAAAAAAAAAAGAGGGGAGAGTTTTAGGAACAAAGTGCGTCATTTATAGTAGCTGTTGGAAGGGCCCACTAAAATGAACTCCCCCCCCAAACCCGTGGGCCCAGAAACAAATTTAACTGGTGGGGCCCCCAGAGTTTATTCCAACCCGGGGGCCCAAAGGGGGCCCCCCGTCCCAAACACTGCGTCTGACTCCCAGTTTGGAGGTAAGAAAGAAAGGGGTCTTATTTTTTCAATCTTTTGCGCCCACCCGTGTTTTAAATTTTTTCATACCCACTATCTTCACCCAAAGGGGCACCTGATGGCCCTCCAAAAGTCCATCATGTCTTCTACCATTTAGTATCATGGGGTTGTGAGTATAAGGAGCACCACTGACAGTTGTCATTTGATATTGTGCTTTCTCTAATTATTTATTTGTCTCAGCATCATCTGATTCCTTTTTTTAGAGAGTAACTGCTTTACTACTATATTATTGTGTTATCTTGTGTCTTTTGAGTAATTTAAAGGGTTGGACTGGGGCCCCCGGGGGAACGGTGAATCCCCCGGTGGGCCCTTTTCCCAGCGCTGTGGGCCCCGGGCCAAATGCCGTCCCCCCCCGGGGGCCGGCCGCGGGGGCCCTTTTCCCGAAGCCGGGCCCGGTCCCCAGCCCCAGAGGGCCGGCCCGGGAGTTGGGGCCCAAAGTCCAGACTCCCGGGGCTGCGGCGGTTTTTTCAGGGAAACACAGCACCACCTTTGCCTGGCTCCCGCTGATCTCCCCCGGCAGGCCCAAAAGGGGTTTGGGGTTCAGCCCTTTTCCGGGCCCGGGCCCCCCCGCCCGACGTAGGGGCGCGGGTTTACGTCAAATTCACTGCGCCGCCCATGGGGCGGCAGGAGCCGGCGGCCCGCTCGGAGCGGGCGGGGGGGAACAGGGGCCCGGTAAGTGACTTTTTTTGTTGTTTTTTTTTTTTTTAAAAATTCCTACAGGGGGCCCTGGGGTACAAGGGGGGGGCCCCGGTACTAGGGGGGCCCTGGTACTAAAGGGGGGGCCCCTTTGGTACTTTGGGGGGCCCGGTTTCAAAGGGGGCCCTTTGGTTTCAAGGGGGGGCCCTGGGGTACTAGGGGGGCCCCGGCTTACACGGGGGGCCCCGGTACTAGGGGGGCCCTGGCTACCAGGGGAAACCCGGCTACTAGGGGGGCCTTTGGGTCAAAGGGGGGGGGGCTATAGGGGGGCCTGGCTACTAGGGGGGGGCCTTGGGGTAAAGGGGGCCCTGGTACAAGGGGGGCCCTGGCTAAAAAGAGGGGGGCCCCGAATATGGGGGACCTGATTTCAAGGGGGGGGCCCCGGAACCTACAGGGGGCCCGTGGGCTTTTTCAAGGGGGCCCCCGGTACCTTTCAGGGGGCCCCCGACTACAAGGGGGCCCTGGGTACCCACAAGGGGGTGGCCCGGGGGACCTACAAGGGGGGGGCCCGGACCCAAAAGGGGGGGGGTGACTACAAAGGGGGGGCCCGACTACCCAAACGGGCCCTGGGCAACAAAAGGGGGGCCCCGGCTTTCCTACAAGGGGGCCCTTTGGGTAAAAGGGGGGGGGGGGCCGGATACCCACCCCACTAAAGGGGGGGGCCTGGCTTTCAAGGGGGGCCCTGGACTTGGGGGGTACAAAGGGGGGCCCTGGGTAAACCCAATTTGGGGGGCCCTTTTAACATCGGGGGCCCCCTTCTTACTAAAAAAGGGGGGGTTGGTACCACATTTAGGGCCCTGGTTTCCTATAGGGGGGCCCTGTTTCCCAAGGGGGGGCCCCCGGTAACCCCACAAAGGGGGGCCGGCTACCCTTTTGGGGGGGCCCCCGGGTACAAATATAAAGGGGGGCCCCTTTCTAAACCCCAAAGGGGGCCCCGGATCCTAAAGGGGGGCCCCTGGGGGATTTCCTACAGGGGGGCCCTGGCTAACCTTTCATGAGGGGCCCCCTTTTACAAAGGTGGCCCTGGCTACAAGGGGGGGGGGGCCGGCTACCTACAAATTGGGGGGCCCTGGCAATAAAAAAAAGGGGCCACTGGGGCCCCCCTACAAAGGGGGGGGCCCGGGACCTTTTTGGGGGAAAGGGGGGCCCCCGGGTACCCAAGGGGGGGGGCCCGGTACCTATGGGGGCCCTGATTTCAAGGGGGGGCCCTGGCTATTTCATGGGGAGCCCTGGCTACCCATAGGGGGGCCTTCTCTACAAAAGGGGGGCCCCGAAATACAAGGGGGGGGCACCCCGGGGGGGGCCCAAACTAAGGGGGGGCCCCGAATACCAAAAGGGGGGGGCCCTGACTACAAAGGGGGGTTTTGGCTACCTTTAGGGGGGGGCCCTGACTACAAGGGGGGCCCCGGCTACTACAGGGGGCCTCTCTACAAAGGGGGCCCCGGTACCCACAGGGGGGGCCCCGGCTACCTTTCAGGGGGGGGCCCCTTTAAAAAAAGGGGGCCCGGGCTACCTTTCAGGGTGGCCCCGAAAATACCCCCCCAAAGGGGGGGGGGGGGCCCTGGCATTCTAAAAAAAGGGGGATGAATATAAAGGGGGCCCTGGTTTCCCAAATTTTAAGGGGGGTCTGGGCTAATTTCACAGTAGCTTAAAGGGGGGGCCCTGAATTCCTGCAAAAACTACCCAAGGGGCCCCCCTAAAATACCTGTATTTCTACCTAAAGGAGGCCCCTTTAAATGCCTGTATACTACCTAAAGGGGGGCCTTAAATTTCTTGCAGCCTATATAAAGGGGACCCCAACTAAATACTGGCTTTCCTTTAAATGGGGGAAAAACCCCCCTACCCAAGCCTAAATTTTTTGGGGGCTCACCAACACCCACCTACCGGGCCCACCCAACTGGGGGCCCCCCAAACCCATCTGTTGCCTATTACTTTTCCCAACTGGGGGTGCTTATCTACCTGGGGCTATTTACTACCCACCCCCGGCTGGAACCCCCCAGCCTGCCTGGGGGGTTGGGCCCCCAAATTATCCCTTTTAGGTCTAAAAAACCTTAAAAAGGGCCTTTTCTTGTTTCCTGGGCCTCTCCCCCCCCCCAACCCCTTTGGATACTAGGCCCCTAAGTTTTGGGTTGACCCCCTCTTTCCCACCCCCTGGGAAGTTTGTACAGGGTGGGGAAAGGTAAAAAGGTGCTGGAAATTTTAGGTTTTTTAAAATATTTGTTTTGTAATTTTTTGCAGCGATGGTTTTGGCCGGGGAAAAGTCATGGCCGGGGTGGAAGGAAGCAGGAAAAAAAAAGGAATTAAAAAACCTCATAAGAGAAGAGAAGGGCTCCCCAGTCAAGGACGTCTCCCCGGGGAGTCCCTGATTTAGGGGTTTTTTTTTTTATATTGTTAAAGTGGGTGGTGACTGAGTGGTGTTGGGCCTCTATGTGGTCTCTATTTGGTGGGGTTGTAGGTTTACCCGAGCTGGTGTTGACCAATATGTGGTCTCCCAAAATTTGGGGGTGTTGTAGGGTTATACCTGAAACTGGTGTTGAAACCCCTATTTTGGTCTCTATTTGGGGGGTGTTGGAGGGGTTTTTCCTGAGCTGGTTTTTCTGACCCCTTTTGTGGGCTCTATTTTGGCGGTGTTGTAGGTTATACCCAGCTGGGGGTCTGACCCTTTGTTTTTGGGCTCTATATGGCGGTGTTGGAGGTTTTACCTGAGCTGGTGTCTGACCCTAGGTGGTCTTATATGGGGGTGTTTAGGTTAATTTCCCCAGCTGGGGGTCTGAAAATATGTTGGGGCTCCATATGGGGAGTTTTGTAGGTTATTTTGAGCTGGTGTCTGACCCTTTTTTGGGTTTTCCATATGGGGTGTTTTTAGGTTATACCTGAGCTGGTGGTTTACCTTTGTGGGGCTCTTTTATGGGGTTGGGGTTTGGTTTTAAAATGAGCTGGTGTTGACTTATTTTTGGTTCCCTTTTTTGGGGTGTTGTAGGTTATAAATGAAACTGGTGTTGACCTAGGTGGTCCCCCATTGGGGGTTTTGGTTTTAATTTATTTTTTGTCTTGGGTTTATTTGGCGGGTTTAGGTTTCCTGATTTTTGAATAGGGCCTTGGCTTTGTAGGGTTACCACTTTTAAAATTATTGGTTTTTTATTTTTAAGGTTTTGAGTGTTTTCTGACCAAAGGGCTAAAATTGCGTTTTGGGTTTTTTGGGGGATTTTTGGTTTTTTGGGGTGGAGGGGGGGTTTGTTTTGTGGAATTTGGGGGGTAGGTTATTTGGGTTTTTGGGAAAATTGGTTTTTGTGGGTTTGGAGGGGTTTTTATTTGGGGGGGGACCCTAAGTGGTTATTTTTGGGTTTTAGGGGATAATTTTAGGTGGGTGCCCCCGGGGGATATTTTTGGGTTTTGGGTTTGGGGGGGGAATTGGGTTATTGGGGGGTGGAAGGGGGATATTCTATGTGGGTTTAAGGGGGTTTGTAGGGGGTTTTGGGGGGGGATTTTTTGGTTTTTGGGGGGTTGGGAGGGGCTAATTTTATGTGGGGGGGGAAAATTGGGGTTTTAGGTTTAAGGGGGGGCTGAGATTTTTGGTTTTTTTGGTGGGGGTATTTTTGGTTTAAATTGGTGGGTTGAAAGGGGGTTTTATTAGGTGGAGGGAGTTTTATGGGGTAGGGGGACCCCTTTAGTGGGTTTAAGGGGGGGGGGGATATTGTTGGGTTGGGTTTGGAGGGCAATAAATTTTTTATGTGGGTGGGGGGAAATTTTTATGTGGGGTGGAGGGCCACTTTTGGTTGGGGGTGGAGGGGGGTATTTTATGTGGGGGGTGGGGGGGATTTGTTTTTGGGGGGGGTGGGGATATTGTATGTGGGTGGAGGGGGGGTAAATTTTATGTGGGTGGAGGGGGGGTATTATGTGGGTGGAGGGGGTATTGTTTTGTGGGTGGAGGGGGGAATTTTTTGTGGTGGGGGGGGGGATATTGGTTGTGGGGGCCGCAGGAGGGGGAATTTGTTTTTTGTGGGTGGAGGGGGGGATATTGTATGGGGTGGGAGGGGGATATTGTTTGGTGGGTGGAGGGGGGAAATTGAAAGTGGGTGGAGGGGAGTATTTTTTGTGGGGGGGGGGGGGTATTTTTTGTGGGGGGAGGGGATATTGTATGTGGGTGGAGGGGGAAAAATTTTATTGGGGGGGGGTTTTTTGGAGGGGGGGGGAATTTGTATGTGGGGGGGGGGGTAGGGGGGGAGGGGGATAAAAGTATTTTGGGTGGAGGGGGTATTGTATGGGGTGGGGGGGGGATTTTTTATGGGGGTGGGGGGGGTATATTGATGGGGGGTGGAGGGGTATTTTATGTGGGTGGAAGGGGGATTTTTATGTGGGTTTTGGGGGGGGGGTTTTGAAAGTGGGCCCCCTGGGGGGAAGGGGGTTTTGGATGGAGCTACTTAGCCGGCTTTTTGTTGATGCTTTTGTTAAAAATTGACAGATATTTTGACCTTTTCTTGTATTTTTAACAAAACCCAAAAAAGTTCTTTTTTTGTTACACTGTATTTTTTGTGGGTTAAAAAAGGGCGCTTTTATTGGGGTAGGCCGGGTAATTTTTATTTTACCAAATAGGGGGGGCCCCCCCAAAATCAATTTTCCCGTGGGCCCCCAGACCCCCCCCCGTTGACATAGGACCCTTGCCTTGGGGTCAAACCCCCCCTGTTTTTTCTATTGTACTTTTCCTTACCTCTATCTTTTTCTTGCTAGCAATTTTTCTCCCTGATGAGCCTGCTATTTTTAGGGGGAACGGTTTGGGGAAAAATTGACCCTTTCGTTTGAAAGATTGTTCTGAATATAAAATGAAAGGGGGGTTTTTTTTTCTTTAAAAATTTTGACTGGACTATTTTTTTGCACTAAAATTTTTTTTAAAAGGGTTACAAAAATTTTAAATTTTTATTTGTTTTTTGGGTTTCCCGCTTGTCCGCCTTTTTAGGGATTTGTGGGAGGGGGTTTGGGGAGGAACGTTGGCGAGTGGGGGGAAGCCCTTAAAAGGAGGGGTTTAACTTATAAGGTTTACGGGGGGAGTGGGTTTTTTTTCCGTTTTGTTTTATTTTTTCTTTTTATTATGGCCCGATTAAAGTTTTTAAAAGGGGGTTTTCCTTCATTTCATTGATTACGTCCCTTGTTTTTTTGGTTTCACTTTTTAATTTTTAGGGGCGTGTTTTTTGGTTTACTAGGCTTTCCCGTTTGAAGCCAAAAGGTTGTAGCTTTTAAAAACCCCGTGTGGCAAACCTTTTCAAATAGGATGAACAGGTTTTATTAAACTATAGCAAACCCGGTGACCTTTTGGGGAAGAAAACCTTTTCAAAAAAATTTAAAAAAGGAAACCCGAAAAAAAAAGGTCTTTAGCTTAGCAACCAGTGTGGCAGCTATCAGGAGAGGACTTAAAAGGTCTTTTTGGCTTTCAGCAACCAGTGTGGGCCGCCTTTTTCAGGGAGGGCTGAAAAAGGGCTGGAAACTTTAGCAAACCAAATGCTGGGGGGTCTTTCAGGAGAGATCTAACAGGGGCTGTAGCTATTGGAACCCGAGGAGCTGATGCAGCCCAACAAGGGGGATATCCAGGGAAAAGGGGAGCTGGTAAAATTTGGGAACCAAAATTGCAAAGTGACTTTTTTTTTGCAAGATATTTAACATTTAAAAAAAAGCAAATCCTTTTAGTGAGAGAAAAATTTTTTATTTTAATTTTGGGGTACATTTCCCTTTTCCCGGGCTTAAAGGGGGGTTTTCTCAAAACATCGATTCATTCAAACCCCAGTCCTGTTTTCTTGGGTTTTAATTTTTTTTAAATTTAGGGGGGGTTTACTGGTACCCACTGGTCTGCAGTGATGATTCTGATGGAACCCCAGGTCTGTAGCTAAAAGTGACCAAAACTGGGGCTTATCAGGAGAGATCTAAAGGTTGTGTATAGTGACCCGAGGAGTGATGAGCCATACAAAAGGGGATATCTTGGGGTTTGGAAAGGGCCGGGTTTAAAGGACCCTATTTTTGGAAAGTGAATTGTTTTTGCAATATTCCTCAACAAAAAAAAGCAGCGATCCCTTTTAGTGAGACTAACCCCCTTTAAGCTCCCCCCTGAGGGATTTACTTTAAGTTTCCCAAAATAAATTTCCCCGTTTTCCCTACAAACCCGGGGGTGATTTCCCTGTTTTGTTTTTTGGGTTTTCCAAAAAAAAATCATTTGTCCCTTGCATTGGCAAGTGTAAAGAAAGTCCAGCCAGATCTCTGTGGACCGTCTTAACCCCAAAAACTTATAAGGGAATAAGGAAGGAAGATAGAAGTAAGTACTGCCTGTACAGCACATACAATATGCTGATATGTAGTCTTAAAGGGGCTGTCTCACTACATCAATTCATCTTACCTCAGTCCTGTTTCCTTGGTTTCGTTTTTTAATTCAGGGGAATGTGTATGGCTTCTATTAGGCTGCAGTAGAACCCAGGTCTATAGCTATAGCAACCAGTGCGGCAGCCTATCAGGAGAGATGGAACAGGTCTGTAGCTACAGCAACCAGTGTGGCAGCCTATCAGGAGAGAGTGAACAGGTCTGTAGCTATAGTGACCTACACTGGCAGCTTATCAGGAGAGATCTAACAGGTCTGTAGCTATAGTGACCTGAGGAGCTGATGCAGCCCATACAAGAGTGGATATCTAGGAATAGGCAGGACACGGTTAATGGACATATATTGGAAAGTGACTTGTTTTTGCAATATCCTCAACATAAAAAGCAGCGATCCTTGTAGTGAGACAACCCCTTTAAAGCTCCACGTGAGGCATCACTTTAAGTCCAACATAACTTCCAGTTTCCATACAACAGGTGTGATCCATGTGTGTTTTAGGCTATTCCAAAACAAGTCATTTGTCCTTGCATTGGCAAGTGTAAAGAAAGTCCAGCCAGATCTCTGTGGACCGTCTTAAGCCCAGTACTTATAAGGGAATAAGGAAGGAAGATAGAAGTAAGTACTGCCTGTACAGCACATACAATATGCTGATATGTAGTCTTAAAGGGGTTGTCTCACTACATCAATTCATCTTACCTCAGTCCTGTTTCCTTGGTTTCGTTTTTTAATTCAGGGGAATGTTTACTGGCTTCTATTAGGCTGCAGTAGAAGCCAGGTCTGTAGCTATAGCAACCAGTGCTGGCAGCCTATCAGGAGAGATGGAACAGGTCTGTAGCTACAGCAACCAGTGCTGGCAGCCTATCAGGAGAGAGTGAACAGGTCTGTAGCTATAGCGACCTGAGGAGCTGATGCCGCCCATACAAGAGTGGATATCTAGGAATAGGTGGGACAGTGTTAATGGACATATATTGCAAAGTGACTTGTTTTTGCAAGATCTTTAACATAAAAGGCAATCCCTGTAGTGAGACGACCCCTTTAAGTAAAGCAATGAGCAGATTACTAAACCCTGGACAGACTACATGCATGTGGAATTCTTGGACCATACAGTAGATAACATCTAACTTTGTTTTGTTTGTTTTTTTAAATATTTAATATTACAGTAAATGCAAAGCAACAATTTGGACCATAGATGACATTATGACATTTTTTAGCCAATGTACACAGCATTAGGGTTTTCTTGAACAAGTAAGACATGATTGATATCCTTAGGGTGTACCCTTTTCTGCAGCTCTGCCCTTTGGAGCTGTCTAAATGCAGATGGCCGTCTCTTGGCCATGAGACTGAATGACAAAAGTTCTGTTTCGAAAGCAATCACATTCAGCACCGCCTGGAGATGTGAGCTGGACATTAAAACCATTGATTTCACAGTGGTCCTCAGATATTTTATAGCATTCTGGAAAAGCACTGCGTCCTGTAACTTGTGGCCGCGGTTAAAAAAAATCTATTGACTTGATTTATTGAAAAGTAAAAGCAATTTTGCTTGAACCATCTCTAATAAGTCAACTGCAACTTGTTGGACTAAAATGATTACATTTTTTGTTAAAATATAAAATGGATAAAAGCTGCAGAATGATATTGGTAAAACACTAGGGAATATGAAGGCTGTCGATCAATCAATCAATCAATCAATCCATTTATTTATCGAATAATCTATATAACAATGTATCTATCTGTTTAACTATCTAACAATCTATTTATCCATCTATTTAATATATATCTTATATCTATGTTTTTCTTTCTATCTCTCTCATATCTATCTATTTATTTATCTATCTCTCCATCTATCTATCTATCTATCTATCTTTCTATCTCATATCTATCTATCTATCTCATATCTATCTATCTATCATATCTATCTCATATCTATCTATCTATCTATCTATCTATCTATCTGTCTATCTATCTATCTAGAATATATGGAAAAAAGAGAAATACAACAGCCGCACAATAGTGAAGTATGTTATAACCAGTGGTAGCAATATAGATGTATTAAGCTCACCTTTCGGAGTTGTGCGTATGGCTGAGGCACAACTCTCACATAGATATGATTTCTCCTTATTGGTTCCCCGTCTTAGGCAGCCTGGTGTCCGTGAATCCATGTGTGCATAACACACGGTCAATACAAAGAAAGGATAAAATACGGAGTTGCGCGCTCTTGGAAATATAGGTAAAAAAAACCTATTTTAAAATAAGGTGTTTTTTACCCTATATTCTCCAAGAGCGCCGCAACTCCGTATTTTTATCCTTTATATCTATCTATCTATCTATCTATCTATCTACTTCTTAGATTTTTACTATCTTCTATATCTATCTATCTATCTATCTATCTATCTATCTATCTATCTATCTATTGTGGCACAGTGACCTTGGGCGTCACATGGTGCTGCCACTAGGTGGCGTACGTCAGGAAACCTGCTAGAAACGTGCCACCGAGGGCCTGGTCTCGGTGGGGGAAGCCAGGTGTTGTCGCCCAGCAACACTAGGTTGCTGACACCAATAGCTAGTACGGCTGATGTCCAGCCATTATGGGCTGGCTTTTCCTGGAACAGCTGCAGTTGGGTGAGTGGCTGTTCCCACGTTCCAGGTCCGGGTTTTACCAGGTCTATTAAAAGCCTGTTCCTCCAGCTAATCAGGAGGTGTGGTCTGCTATTTGGAGTGGAGTAGCAGAAGAGCCAAGGAGAAGGGCTCTTGCCCCCAGAGGCTTGAGAGAAGCCTGAACTAGGAAAGTCTGGTGAGGATTTTTTTTGAAGGGGGTTTGCAGTAGGCACAGACCCCTGGTAGTTGAGGGCTAAACTTGTTTATGTTTAGTTAGTAGCCAGACGACCGAGGTTTATTTTGTACTTTTTTTCTGTGTACTGCTGTACGTTTATGCTGATGGCCATGACCTGCTGGACAATTAAAGGTGACTGATGCCAGGAAGAGAATACTGTGTGGTCCAAGTGAGGTTGGAGTGCCATCCTGCTTACCAAAAGCGGCGATCCTGTGAGCTAATGACCCCAGGCCGATCCAAGATGGTGGCTGGACGAGTCTATCTATCTATCTATCTATCTATCTATCTATCTATCTATCTATCTATCTCTATATCTATCTATCTCATATCTATCTATCTCATATCTATCTATCTCATATCTATCTATCTCATATCTATCTATCTCAAATCTATCTCATATTATCTGTCTGTCACTGATCTTCTTCTCTTCTCTATCTTTGTCTATCTATCTATCTGACTATCTATCTATCTATCTATCTATCTGACTATCTATCTATCTGATATCCAACTATCTATGTTTTTCTTACTATTTTTTCTCTTTATTTTATTCTCATTCTTTCTATCGAATATCTATCTCATATTTATCTATATCTCAAGCCACAGCAGGGATTAATATCACCAGTCCTACCAGCGCTGCAGGGCCTGTTAGAGCAGAGACAGGTGGTTGGTAACTTTTGTACACAAGCAGGAGATAAGAACTGCTCTAAATCTGAAGTTAAGCAATATCAAATCAGCAATGTACCTGCCTCAAGTCTTTCTTTACCTTTGTCTACATGTCTAAAGCTAATCAATGAGATGGGAATACCCCTTTAAGACTTTTCTGGGTGTCCCTCAGTAATACATGCTGGTTGTGAGGTCTGTGTGTTTAGAAGTCTAGAGTTTGCAATGAAGGCTCGGCTTTCTTTCTACACTTGTACACACCTTGAAGGGGTTGTCTCACTACATTGATTCATCTTACCTCAGTCCTGTTTTCACTTTGAATTCAGAGGTGTGTTTACTGGCTTCCACTAGGCGTGTAGAAGCCAGGTCTGTAGCTATAGTGAGCAGTGCTAGCAGCCTATAAGGAAGGATCAAACAGGTCTGTAGCTATAGCAACCAGTGCTGGCAGCCTATCAGGAGAGATCAAACAGGTCTATAGCTATAGCAACCAGCGCTGGCAGCCTATCAGGAGAGATCAAACAGGTCTGTAGCTATAGCGACCTGAGGAGCTGATGCAGCTCATACAAGAGGGGATATCTAGGAATAGGTAGGACACTGTTAATGGACATATATTGCAAAGTAACTTGTTTTTGCAAGATCTTTAACATAAAAAGCAAACATTGTAGTGAGACAACCCCTTCAAGTGATTTTCCCTCTGCACACTGCCTTATTTGTGCTTTCCTCTCCTCCCATAGCCTGTGTGATCTGCCCTCCTAGGCTGCTCTCCTCCCTCTCTACCCTGTGATATGCCATGTACAACCTCTTTCCCCTTCCTGCTGCTATCTGTAACACTGAATGAAGAGAGGCTGAGAGCAGAGAACCTGTCAGAAGCAGAAGAAGTGCAGATGGCAGCAGCACCAGCAACTAGGCAAAGGATCGATATGCTCTCTGCAGGAGAACAACTGGTAGAGAATTCTAATCAAAACTACTTAGAATGTTGTCTTATTTAGAATGCAGGAATCAAGTGAACAATACTTGCACATACTGTCAAAAATGACGGAAAAAATAAGCGCAGCATCGAAACAACGGACGCCCGTCAATGGGGTCCATTGGTTGCTATTGGTGTGCATCATGTAATGGAACCGAAGCCACCTCTGATGCAGATGTGAACTGGCCTTAAAGGGGTTGTCTCACTACATTGATTCATCTCACCTCAGTCCCGTTTTCTTGGTTTCGCTTTGAATTCAGGGGCGTGTTTAGTGGCCACCACTAGGCTGCAGTAGAAGCCAGGTCTGTATCTATAGCAACCCGTGCTGGCAGCCTATCATGAGAGATCAAAAAGGTCTGTAGCTATAGCAACCAGCACTGGCAGCCTATCATGAGAGAGTAAACAGGTCTGTAGCTATAGCAACCAGTGCTGGCAGCCTATAAGAAGAGCTCAAACAGGTCTGTAGCCATAGCGACCTGAGGAGCTGATGCAGCCCATACAAGAGGGGATATCTAGGAATAGGTAGGACACTGTTAATGGACACATATTGCAAAGTGACTTGTTTTTGCAAGATCTTTAACATAAAATACAATCCTTGTAGTGAGACAACCCCTTTAAGACAAAAGGATACAGAACAGAGAATCAAAGGGAAGAGGCAGCACAAGAAAAGCCTTGTAATGTGGGCATTAGACAATTTATGAGAAGACAAAAAAAGTAGGCAAAGGGGAGCGGAGGGCCAAGTTAGGTGAATATTAAGTTTGTCAATGACTATAAACGGTTAATATCTCTAAGATGCTCTATGGCCAATTTCTATATTTCTTTCAATAGTTTTTATACTGGAAATGAAATGTTATATGAGTCCAAATTCTGCCATAAAACTATATATTATGACATGCAGAAGAAGGCAGCATATAAAGTTTATAGGACGTCTTATGTTTGCTGCTAAATCCAGCAGAAGTAAATGATTGCTGCTTGTGGACTCGTAAGTTCCCCATAGGGTATAGCCTCAATGACATGTCTGGGATGATGCGATTTTGCATGCAAAATGGTATTTCGGGCAATGGGTTTAGGATAGGGAAACACTTCCACTCTCTGTTCTAAGCCCACCAATGTGATATCCAAAAAATTAATAGTATCCTTATGCCATGCAAATATAAAATTTAAGTTCATGTTGTTATTATTTACATAATTCCCAAAATCCATAGCTTGTTGATGAGTCCCTCCCCACATCAGGAGCAGGTCGTCTATGTAACGACCATACCACCTGATGTGGGGGGAGAAAGGACAACTGGAAGACAAAAGGTATCTCTCCTCCCAGGCAGACATATATATGTTCGCCAGGGACGGAGAGAACCTCGCTCCCATGGACGCACCACACTGTTGTAAAAAGAATTTGCCATCAAAACTAAAATAATTATGATATGCATAGATTTTTTGTTGCACCATAATTATTTTTGTTTTGATGGCAAATTCTTTTTACAACAGTGTGGTGCGTCCATGGGAGCGAGGTTCTCTCCGTCCCTGGCGAACATATATATGTCTGCCTGGGAGGCTATACCCTATGGGGAACTTACGAGAATTAAAAGGAACTGTTCCATCTCAGATTCCTTTCCAATTTATGAAAAAGAGACATATGAGAGGTTACATAAACGTGGCTACTCAAAATGGCTATTAGATAAAACTAGCCGCAGAATAGAGAAAGTAACTAGAGAAGATCTTTTAAAACCAAAAGAAGCTACAATTGAAGAATTTATGGTAAAAGAGAAGAAAGAGGATAACAATAAAAATCACTTTTACTACTACATATAGCCCACAGTTTAATAGGATCTGCGAGATTATTAAAAAACATCTCCATCTAATAGGAGATTATACTAATAATGAACAAAGATTAACAACACAAGATATTCGTTTTGTCTCTAAACGTGGACATACTTTGAGACGTATTTTATCTCCTAGCACTTTCTCTTCCCCAAATAAAATTTCTACTGATCAATGTTTGGTTATCAGTCAAGGGCATGTATAAAGTGTGGACATCTAAGATGCACTACTTGTAATTATGTTCAGATCTCACTACTTTTCTTTCCCACATCACAGAATACTAACCACAAAATACAGTCATATATCAATTGTAACACAAATGGGTCATATATCTAATTACATGCGGCACATGCCATTTACAATACGTGGGGTGCACATCATGTACCCTAAAGACAACGTATCCGTAGGCACATATTGGATGCCAAAAAGACCCTCAATATTGGAGTATCTAAAGGCACCAAGCATTTTCAAGACATACATTTGGGAGATACATCGGATCTTATAGTTCAGGGAATAGAAGAGTTAAAAAAAACCTAGAAGAGGTGGAGACTTTAGAAAGAAATTGCTGGCAAAGAGAAGCGTGGTGGATTTTTAAACTTGGGACTAGAACATCCGCTTGGTTTAAACAAACGATATGATCTTATAACGCAATATTAGCTTTTTCATCAAATACATCTGCATTTTGTTTTAATTATCAGTAACATTCTTAATGTTTTGTATTTACTTTTTCCGGCCCAATCACGTGATGTGACGTAGTATCATGTGATGGGGGGTCGGGCTATATTTAAGTAATGTATTTCATTGTAACTTGATGCCATGACTAAGGAGCTTCGGCTCTGAAATGCGTCGCTTGGATCGATAATTTGATACCTGTCATAAAATTTTTAACCTTAATAAACGCTGGAACCTCATTTTTCTACTTTATACATGAGTGCCATGTCGCTGGATTTCTTTATTTGCCTTTTTGGATAAGTAATAGTAGCATTTGTATTATTATTGTCAATAGTAATAATAATGCTACCACTCATGAATACAATATTCCTATTACTTATTACAATGCACTCATTAACAATA
Organism: Phyllomedusa bahiana; assembly: GCA_025379985.1. Taxonomy (NCBI): domain Eukaryota; kingdom Metazoa; phylum Chordata; class Amphibia; order Anura; family Hylidae; genus Phyllomedusa; species Phyllomedusa bahiana. The sequence goes on from JAODAL010013831.1 coordinate 32,837, forward strand.
AATATTATTAATATTACTAATACTATTACTAATAGTGCTAGTACTTTAAATTATAGTAATATACAATTGCTATTCATACTACTATTAATACTGCTACCAATAACACTACTGCTAAAAAATACTAAAATTACTAATATTTAAATGACTACTAGAGCCAATAATTAAGATATTACTACTTCTACCAATACTACTCGTACAAATACTCATGATAACAACAGTGATATCACATATTAGGTTTCCAATCCTAACATTGATTCTGGATTATTTGTACTGGATCTGTAACGGATACGTAGGATGATGATGATGATAACATTAGATATTTTTATTACTGTTTTATTGCTATTTATATATACATTGATCTGCAGTTCAGATTCAGAGGAAAGTGCCATTTACATTGTATAGGAAACGTATTGCGTGACAAAACCTTTTTTCCCTTTAGAAGTCTGTAAAGTAAAGCTGCGGAGATGTCTTGGCAATGTGACATCTGTTGGCAATTATTGCCATTATCATCCTTTCTAACGCTCCGGCTTCCTGCTCTTCCCGTTTCCTGTTGCTTGTCTGTTGTTTACTTCTATGTGCAGAAGAGTTTCATGTATTATTTGTATGATTCACGAGATTGTGACCTCCACTTACTCCATCATTGTCTTTCTCTCTTCTCCAGCTTTACTATAGATTGATCCCAGGGCTCCTGACCACTGATTGTTTCCTGCGTCTCTGACCACTGGTTGTGACCTGATTCTACGAGTTTGCTTCCTTTTCCTGACTGTGCTTATTACTCCTGCTGCAGTAATCAGCACCTGCCATGATCTGCGTCCATCGCTTCAATAGCTGCAGATAAAGGCGCTGAGTGAATCGCCTCTGACAAAAATACTTTGTGAACAGGGCTTTATTCACCGACAGACAAGAAACCAAACAAAGCATTAACAAGGTGAAAGTGAAGTGAACACAGCTAATATAGGGCATTCAACAATGAATGGGAACTTCATAATGTAAGAAACCCTGATGGAAAGCCGAGCTCCTTCAAAATGATCCACACCCACTAAGATACAAGAAGCTGAGGTATAGTTTTTGATGAGGTCCCAACACTACAGCTGCTTTAGTCCCTTTGTCCCCAGTCGTGACAATCCTGCTTGCCCGTGGGAGAGGAATAGGTGAGCCTTTGGTTCAGGAGTATTTGAGCATTTGGGTGAGGACTATATGGACCTCAGGGGTATGTGAGCCTTTGGTTCAGGAGTATGTGAGCCTTTAGGTTAAGACTATGTGTACCCCAGGGATATGTGAACCTTTGGGTTAGGACTATGTGGACCCCAGGAGTATGTGAGCTTTTGGGTCAGGAGTATGTGAGTCTTTGGTTCAAGAGTATTTGAGCCTATAGGTTAAGACTATATGGACCCCAAGGGTATGTGAGCCTTTGCGTGGGGATTATGTGAGCCTATGGTTCAGGAGTATGTGAGCCTATGGTTCAGGAGTATGTGAGCCTTTGGGCTAGGAGTATGTCAGTCTTTGGGCTAGGACTATGTGGACCCCAGGGCTATGTGAGCCTTTGCGTCGGGAGTATGTGAGCATTTGGTTCTGGAGTATGTGAGCCTTTGGGTTAGGACTATATGGGCCTCAGAAGTAAGTAAGCCTTTAGGTCAGGAGTATGTGAATTTTTGGGTCAGTACTATGTGAGCCTTTGGGTTAGGATTATGTAGATATCAGGAGAATGTGAGCCTTTGGGTCAGTAATATGTGAGCCTTTTGGTCAGGACAATGTGGACCTCTGGAGAATGTGAGCCTTTCGGCCTGGACTATGTAAACCTTTGGATTAGGACAATGTAGACCTCAGAAATATGTGAGCCTTTTTGTGAGGACTTTCTGGACCTCAGGAGTATGTGAGCCTTTGGGTCAGGACTATGTGGACCTCAGGAGTATGTGAGCCTTTGGGTCACTACTATGTGGACCTCAGGAGTATGTGAGCCTTTGGGTCATATATGGGACTTGGTATGTGAGCCTTTGGGTCACGACTATGTGGACCTCAGGAGTATGTGAGCCTTTGGGTCAGGACTATGTGGACCTCAGGAATATGTGAGCCTTTTGGTCAGGAGAATATGAGCCTTTGGGACAGAAATATGTAATCCTTTGGGTTAGGAGTGTGTGATCCTTTGGGTCAGGACTATGTAGCCCTTCCTAGCACACCTGATCCTGACATCTCCAGCTTTGCTTGAGCTGCTGATCACTCTACTAATATGGAAGAAACAAGGTGGTCGCCAGGGATTTCTTGTCCTGACTTGCAGTATTGTTTTTTCCCAAAAACTTTACAGAATATTTGATGGAAATTCCAGGGCAGATGTCTTCATAACATTAAGGGGGACATGTATGAAAACTCTCTTGGTCTAAGACATTTCTTGTTGCCCATAGCAACCAATCAAGGTCCCTTCATTTCAGAGCTCTATATGAAATGACAGGGAGCTTTGCCTCTATGGCTTCATTGTTCTGTGGGCTCTATATGATTGTAAAGGAGCTCTGATTGGCTGCTATGGGCTCTGATTGGTTGCTATGAGCTCTGCTTGGTTGCTATGGGCAACAAGAAAAGTCTTAGACCAAGACAGTTTTCATACATGTCTCCCTAACTGGCCAAAAACTGGTTAAATAGGTAACTGTTTTTGTTTAGGTAAAGGAATTCACTGGTAACCACCTTGTTTCTTCCACATCACAGGACGGCAAACTAATATATTATCTAAACTAATTAAAGCAGCATAAAAACAAGCTTAATTGAGTTGTTCAGTAGTTTCTAAATTATAGTTCTTATGTAGTTTAAAATTCTTGGGGACTTTCTGCAGCTCCACGTTAGCCATTTGAGGACAGGAAACTCAGTAGTTTTTTGTATCCATGCACAGGAAACAGCTCTGTGTAGAGCCCAGGAGGCCCAGATGATCAAAAGGGGGTTGACTTTTTTCCATTAGCGCTGATAGGACAATGCCATATTGTGCAGGGACAACACCCCCCCCCCCCCCAGTCAGCTGACAAATTCAGTAACAAGTTTCTAGGAGAAATAACAGAGAAACTGCAAGACAAGGCAAAATGTTCCAGAACTATTCTTTTATGAAGAATACAATTATTTAATAAAACAGTACTGTCCTTCACTTTTCTTATTTCCCTTCTTTAAAAATTTATTTGGTGCTTTCTTATTGCCACAAAATTGTTGGTTAATACTTTGACCCAAAATTCTTACAGCCTACTTTATTTTTTCTTGCTCAGAATTTACTGTGTTTTATTAGGGGGTTTTCAGTGGTGGAAAATTAATCATAAATGGGGCCAGGTTGCAGAGAAAAAGTAAAAACCTGTCCACTGTTGTGGCCACTCCAGAGCTCCACACAAGCGGCTCTTCTTCACATCCAGGTTTTGGTCCTGACCCATAGGAAAGTATTGCGCTCCAATCACTTACAATGGAGCACAAACCTCTTCTCCCTGTCAGGGCAAGAACCTGGGAATTGAAGAAGAGTAGATCGTCGGGAAACTCTGCAGTGACAGAGACTGGTAGACAGGCTCAAACTGGCCCACAGGGGATCAGGGGAAACCTCCAGTAGGCCCCTGAGAATGGCAGACCTGAAGTTTCTTTTAAACTGCTTATACCTGCTTGGGAAAAGCATGAAGGCAGAGAAAAATAGGCAAAAGCAAGAGGCAAAATATAAGAGGCATATACAGCCGCTGTAGGGTGAGCCGCAAGAATCATTTCCACTGGTGGGCTTCATAATCAACTCCACTGGTTGGTACCAAAAATTAACTCCACTTGTGGGCCCCAAGAATCAACTCCTCTGGTAGGCCTCAGAATCAACTCCAATGGTGGGCCCCAAGAAAAATTTCCACTGGTGGGTCCAAAGAATCATTTCAACTGGTGGGCCTCAAGAATCAACTGCACTGGTGGGCTTCAAGAATCAACTCCACCGGTGGGCCCCAAGAATCAGCTCCACTGGTGGGCCCAAGAATCAACTCTACTGGTTGCCCCAAGAATCAACTTCACTGGTGGGCCTCAAGAATCAATTGCACTGGTGGACCTCAAGAGTCAACACCACTGGTGGGCCTCAAGAATCAACTCCACTGGTGAGGCCCAAGAATAAACTCCACTGGTGGGCCCCGAGAATCATTTCCATCAGTAGTCCCAAAGAACCATCTCCTTTGGTGAGCCTCAAGAATCAACTACACTGGTGGGCCCAAGAATTAACTCCAATGGTGGGCCCCAAGAATCAACTCCACTGGTGAGCCCTGAATCAACTCTACAAGTCGGCCCCAGAATCAACTCCACTGGTGGACCCCCAGAATGATCATCACTGATGGGCCCCCAGAATGAAATTTCAATAGTGGTCCCTAGTCACCTCAGTCTGACACTGCTGGTAGGTAAGTAACAGCTTTTTTACATTTTTTTTCTGCCTGTCCCCATTTACAATTAATTTTCCTTTATCGGACAACCCTTTTAAGATGACCACTTGGCTGTTACTTCTACTGTAAATGGAATTCCTGCATCATCTGTGCTATAGTTCTCCATATGACAACAAATTAAAGTAGCAAAGGTCAGGTCACAGAAGTGATGTTTTGGATGGATCCAATTTATTAACCTTTCTCCTTGCTTATCCATAGACATTAGATCACAGTGTCTGAATAAGGTGCCTGGGACCCACCAGCGGAGTTGATTCTTGGGGCCTACCCTATTGCTACTGCATATGACTCTTGCACTCTCCCTTCTTTTTTGCTTTCTCCCTGAAAAGTAGCCCCAACCCTGTCATGCCCAGGAACCCACTATGCCTACGGACCCACCATGCCCAAAGGCTGATGGCTTTGACTGATGGACCCCTTGGACCACTCCTATCCTGGAAGATGACAGAGCAGATGGAAAGGAGATGCATGGCTCCAGGATGAACTTCACACAGGAATTCTAATAGCTATGAACATCCATATGGGTTTGCATAGGGGTTGTATACACAAAACAGTAGAATATTTTTGAACAAAAACTTTTAGCAAAGTTACTTTATATCTTTTGTATACTTTAGTGATGCCACCATAGGCCTAGTCCATTCTATTACCATATCTAGAAGGGAATCAGAATTGTTACCTCTTTCTTTTAATTTCATCAAATTGTTGCAAATTTTATCGTTCAGCTTAAAAAACTTTTTCTCATTGTTCCCAAGTAATATTATATAAACTTCTACTTTTTTTTCTAAGGAACCGTAGTTTTAGGCCTTCCAGATATTACCAGCAAACTGCGTTCTATAATTACTGTAACGTTATGTTTATTCATGTTTGCAAAAATACTGCAATTTCCAATAAAAAGCTCCACAGGTAGTCTGCGAGAACACTGTTGAGGAAAACGATCATTTATTTTTCCCTACAGTATTTTTGCAAAATCAAAGCGCTTATTTAAGGATGCGTAAAAAAAAGGGAAGAAAAAGAAGTAAATTGAAGAAAATTAAACCCCAAACGTATCTGAATGTGCACATCAATTACTGCACATCATTTTCCAGGAGATGATGAACCCCGTATGATGATGCCACTTCTCAATGCAGCATCGGTATGCCGCTGCGATGGCTACGTCCTGGGCGGGGTAAGTGGGTCATACTTATCAATGCAATTACTCCAATTCATGCTGAATGACATATTGACCATAAGGCTTTGGTCACCAGAAAGAGTGCTGGCTTCTTACACCGTCACTTCAGATCCCGTTTTGCAGATCCTTGCATAGTAGGTGGATCTGACCTAGGTTGCTGTAATACAAGTCGAAACAAATGACTATTATGAACCAAAATATAGTGAATCATTTCTAGTTTATATCAAATTTATATCATCAACTATGACAATGCAGAGTTTGCATCTCTAGCCGCTTGTATTTCAAAGTCTTTTTGACATAATGTCTTCTTGTTTTCTTGGGAACAAAGTTACAAGCCTATTTACACATAGTCTTATTTTACAAGATCATCTTCTTTTGTATGTAACCCCTTACCGACATTGGACGCATGAATATATCCTGATGCCAGTAAGGGGCTTTGTAGCGGGATTGCAGCGCTAATTACAGCTATCACCCGGTGGTTACAGTGTGGGGGGTGCCGACGACCTTCTGCGCTGTTTTTAACATCCCTTTAACCCCGTTCCTCACTGTGATCGAGACGTCAGCGGTGAAATCGCAGGGTTCCGATTGCTGAACATGGCAGCTGGAAGCCTTGTGAAGGCTTCCATCACTACTGTGTTTTCATTTTCCCCACTTCCGGCCCCAGGCAGGAAGTGGGGAAACTGCCATCTTGGTACACCCTAATGCACCCTAATGTCTATGCAATGCATTAGGATGTATTAACGATCGCGCCCCCTAGTGGTGAAGCGCCCTAGGGAGACTCGAAATTAAATAAAAAAAAAAAAAATTTAAAGTGTAAAAAGATATTAAAGTTCAAATCACCCCCATTTGCCATTTTACAAATAAAAAAATAAAATAATAAAAAGTTACACATATTTGGTGTCCCCATGTCCAAAAAAGTCGGATCTATTAAAATATATCAGAATGTATCCCATACGCTGAACACCGTAGGAGAAAAAACAATCCAAACGCCAAATTTGCGGTTTATTTTGGTAATATTACATCCTATAAAAATTGGAATGAATTTAATCAAAAAAGTCCCATGTATTCCAAACTGGTACCAATAAAAAGTACACTTTAGCCCGCAAAGAATACCATTTACGTCTGTAGGTTTTAGTACAAAAAAGTTACTGGTCGCAGAAAATGGTTTGGAATTTCTTTACAGTACCAAAACATAACGGAAACCGTACATGTTTGGTTTTGCCGTATGCGTATCAACCTGTAGATTAACCCCTTAACGACCGCGCACCGTCTTTTGACGTCGGCTGGTGCGGGACGTTCGTCTACAGCGACGTATTTTGTACTACACTGCCCCGATCCCAGAGCATGTACTGCGAGCACCAGGGTGCGGAGGAAACCTCCGCAACCCGGTGCTTTAACCCTTTGATTGCGGCGGATCGTCACCGCAGCGCAATCAAAGGGTTTCCCTGCTCTGCCGGGTGATTGGAACACCCGGTCACCCGACAGAGCTTGGGGAACGGCTTCACAGTCAGCCCTGGGAACCTAGAGTGTAAAACAGTTCTCCCTTCATGGGATAAAAAAAAAAGTAAAAAAACATAAAAAGTGTAAAAAAAAGAATTAAAAAAAATAAGAAAATAAAAATAAATATTTAATAAAAAATAATTGTGCATAAATTACACACACAAAAAAACCTACACATATTAGGTATCCACACGACCGTAATAACCTGTAGAATTAATCCAAGAAGTTATTAAGTGTGAAATGTGAATGGTGTAAAAAAAAAATGTAAAAAAAACAAAAAAAATAAAAAAAAAATAAAAAATAAATTCTGCAATTATTCATAAGTGAACTTAAACTATTCCCCCATAAAGTTCAACTTGTCTCGAATAAAAAGAGGCCTCATCCAACTGCGTCACTGAATAAATAAAAAAGTTACAACTGTTGAAACGCAAGGAGGTAAAAACTTAAAAAAGTGTTCTGGTCATTAACTACTTTTCAGGCCTGGGAGTTAAGGGGTTGAAGAGAGCTCATCATTTTTAATGAAGAATGAACGCTGTAAAAACAAAACTCCCGCAAACATTGCACAAGTAAGTTTTTTTCACATTTTGCACCACTTAGAATTTTTTTGCGGTTTCCCAGTATACCCTATGGTACGATGAATGAAACCGGTAGAAAGTTCATCTTGTCCTGCAAAATAAAAGCCCTCATCGGTCTAGGTAGGTGGAAAAATAAGAAAAAGTTATGGCTTTCAGAAAGCGAGGAGGAAAAAAATGTAGAGCCATATTATTATGACTGTCTGTGAGGAAGGGGTTAAAGCTGTGCTGGCTTGTTGTCATTGGTCGGAGAGATGTTTTTGTGTACCGTACTTTGAATTCTGGAGCCGGCCACTCCGTGGTAAAAAGTAATTTAAACAAATGAGGCTGCGTTTACACGGCACAGACCAAATACCGGTCTAAGTTTTTCGGGCCGCCAGCGGTCTAAAAAACTGTCCGGCGAAAAATCCGTGCAGTGGCGACTGCTGCACGGATTTTCCATAGAAGTCACTGAGGGAGCGTTGCTTGTTGGTTTTGTAAATCGCAAACCGTCTGAAAAACCAACAAATAACTGGTGCTGTGGGGACAAGCCCTAACACCTGTGAATTTTTTAAGCTGACATGGCATTAGGTTGTGTTCGCAAATTTGTTTAAAGGGAATATGTCACCAATTTTTTTTTTTTTTACTTATTAAATCAAGACCCTGATCCATATGCTTTTCCTCTCAGTCGTTTTTTATTTCCTGATTGTAGATTTCTCTATTCGGCCGTCTATATATGATTGTGGGGAAGACATTCTTGCTTGCACTGCTTTAACAGCAGTCAGAGAGATACTTTACAGCAGCTTCATGCACATAGGATTCTTAAGACAGTTTCTGTCCCATAGACTTGTATAGGATAGTTTTCACTGTGAAGGGAGGGGAGAGGGGGAGCTGTGACATCTCCTCTTGTGACTGGTGGATCCTGTGTTATCTATATACATTGGTGTCTCCTTTCAGTCTGACCCTGCTTTTACTGGTAATGAGCACACTGCTGAAAAGCTCTCTAAACAGAACAGGAAGTGTCAGAGGATTATTAGGCTTAGTGGCCAAAGTGAAAACTGCAGGACTTAAGAATTTATTAAAAAAAATATTGAAAGTGATCTGGAAAATGTAAAAAAACATAACCAAAAATTCCTTAAAAAATGTGTTTAACATAAAAATGTGAGTTAAACAATAAGTCATTTTTTGATGACACATTCCCTTTAAATAACCTATAAAGCTGTCATGCTGGGGGTGAAAAACCAGAAGCCTCTTTACCCGTACAAGAGACGTCTTCACGGTGTTGTTCACTGAGGGTTCTCTTTTTTCGCCATTTTAGCTTCTCATATGTTTCGGACTCGATGGTGCAATACTTCAGGTGAAGTTTTATAAGTACTTAAAACCTTTGTAAATAACCATTTTTCTTTTACAATTGTACATAATATCCCACTATTTTCTGTAATCAATGTATGTTATTATCACTTTATCATACTTGATTTATTATTGGACTATTGTAAAAATAAAGCTGTGTTATATCCGTATTGACTGGACTTCTTTAAAGCCGTATCCCGATAAAACTTGGCAAAACAGCAGTAGAACTGCCAAGGGGGCTTATGCTACTTTGTTATTAGTATTGACCTTGCTCTCAGAATTGACTTTTACAGATCCTAGCAATATGCCATCCCATAAAAGAGAATATTTAGGACTCAGGAGTAAGTCTCACCAATTTCATATATTTATAACCATCTCTAAATTTTTAAACAGTCTATTTATAGGTAATATACATTGTATTATACATTAAGTCATGAATTAATTAATTACATGATTTTACCTATACCCAGTACACTTTCAAATATTTGTTCTATTATGCATCTTTTTTATTTCAAGGTTCATTAATTTCTAGACAAAGTATACAAAATTTTAAAATCATAAAAAAATATGTTTTTTTGGTTTATACTATTTTTTTATTTGATATGATTATGCACCTTATGTATACCCCCCTGTGGGGGGTTGTATCTTTGGGGCCCCCAACCTTTTTTAAAGCTAATGTTTTTTGGTTTTTGCATTTTTTGTGTTTTTACTATACATTTGTAAATTAATAAAAATTTTTTTATGTATGAATTTATGTATTTTTGGTAGTTTTCTTTATATTTTGGTGTGGTTAAAATTTTTGGGTTTACTACCTGTTTATTATTTTTTTTTAAATTTTTGGGCGTTGTTTTTACAGATCCTAGAATTTGCCATCCAAAAAAGAGAATATTTGGACTCAGGTTAACTCACAATTTCTTTTAATTTATAACCATCTCAAAATTTTTAAAACATTTTTTATAGGTAATAACTTTGTATTATACATTAAGTATGAATTAATTTAAATTACATGATTTTATAACCCAGTAACTTTCTAATATTTGTTCTATTATGCATCTTTTTTATTTCAAGGTTCATTAATTTCTAGACAAAGTATACAAAATTTTAAAATCATAAAAAAATATGGTAAACGCAAATTTCTGCCGTAAAACTCCCATATAACACAAAGTCCATGTGTAGTCCAAAGCAAGTAAATCCAATAATGAATAGGGAAGAGAAGCTGGGGTGAGCAAGATGTCACATTTTCCATGATTTAAAAATTTGTGCACTTTATCTAGAAATTGATGGACGTGGAAATAAAAGAAGATGCACAATAGAACAAATATTTGATAGTCTATTATACATATATTGAATATTTGAGGGAGCTGAGAGGAGGCTCGTGTCTGGACTATCTGTGGTGGTATCTCATTTGGATACAGTTGGTGCTGTATATGATTCATTTAACCTATACCCAACCAACAGGGCTGCCTATGAGGGTATGTTCACACGGCTTATTTTGACGTGGTTTTCAAAGCGGTTTTCGGAGAGTTTCCGCTCCCAAAACAGTATCAAAACTTCGCCTGAAACACGTTTCTTCAGAAGAGGTTTTAGAGGCGTTTCTCGGCGAGGTTTTGGACGAGGTTTTCACCCATACAAATTAATAGTCAGGACAAAAACCGCGCAGAAAAACGTGTTAAAAACACGCCTAAAACACGCTTCAAGAATTGACATGACACTTCTTTTTCAGTGCTTCCAAAGAAGCGCGAAAAAACCTTGTCGTGTGTGAACTACAACGAGGTTTTACATAGTAATCAATTAAATGAACTGGGGGGGTTTGGATTCTGTTTTGGGCGAGGAAATGCTCCGAAACCTCGTCCAAAACAGAGTCCAAATAAGCCGTGTGAACATACTCTAAAGGTGAATTTAGCAAATATCACATCTTATGATGGGAATACCACCACCATCTCCCCTATGCTTGGGACTTTTTAGGAGTTTTCCTATGTTTCGGAGCTTACAGGGATGTCTAGTGGGTATAACTGTACCCACTAGCCCAGTGTAGGACTGTGATGTGAATAATGACAATCTCTGTGGAGTTGTAATGATACTATATACAATAAATCATTTCTACTTTTTCTGTACTGTATGTAGCCTCCCTTCTTTGCAGCAGAGCAGCAGCATTTCCTGTGTGAAATCTCTTTCCCGTTGTCTTTTAAACTACATATTTTGCTGTATTTTGTACCTCTTCCTTCATCCCAACTTCAGTCTCAGTATACACCCACTGTTTTCTAGCTCATGTTGCAAGACTTTTGTGGACCTGATCTCCTGGGCTTGACACAGAGCTGTTTCAATGTGCGGAGACATAGAATTACTGAGCTTCCTGCCATCAAATAGTTAAAAGAGACATTGTTAGCTTTTCTAACATAACTATTTTGCAAATGATTGTATTCCTCAATATACTGCAATTAAGGAGCATCATCTTCTTTGGAAACCTATACATGTATTGAACGTCAGGGCCATTACCATTCCTGTTGCCTCTAAAGGGCAAATAAAATCATAATGTTACATTTTATCTTACTTTTATAACATTTTATTTTATAAGCTAGAGCTTTATTACTGTACCTAAGGAAGTATATATGTCCACCCTAAAAATCATACATTGGGTAACTTACTAGTAAACAGATGCAATTAAAATATAGGCGGTCCCCGGGTTAAAAGCCGGATAGGGGCTGTAAATTTGTTCTTATGTTGAATTTGTTTGTAATTCAGAAAAGATAGATTAAATGGAACTTTAGCACAAAAGTGATAGATTAGGATAGTGCATGGAAGGGTTTTTACATTTGTTTTGCTGTCTTTGTCCCTGTTAAGAAGATTTCACCTCATTTTCACCTCATGTGCTGCTCTGGCATGCTTGAACTTGTCATTCCACAGCTACATTCTACTGTGGAACATGAAACTACAAGTGCCAGCATGTCCCGTTTATAACTAGGGGACAGATGTAAGTCGGAACGGTGTAAGTCGGGGACTGCCTGTACAATGATTGTGAAAAAATCAGCAGCTCCCTTATAACCACACCACCTCAAGAACTATTTGAGGTGTCAAAAGCCCAAGTTAGTAAAAGAAGGTGACCCACACTACTCACTTCTACTGTCCCTCATATACATTATACATCTAATACATCCTCCTGTGTATTCATGTCCATAACATTGAGTGGAAAATGAGTAGAAGTCATCCTTACCAATTTTTCAAGACGAGTGTTGTTATCAAGGCTGCAATGACCATGATTAGGGAGACAGTGATGGTAATTATCTGGTGAACTGCTAGACCTGTACAGAGAAGCAGAGACAGAAGCAAAAGCCATGTGATATATGAGCGATAAACCAAAGTCAATAACAAGTAATAATGTAGCAGGAAATGCACTTAAGATATGGAAAAGCTTTTCAATGCACCTATAGGAGTTCCTAGGGTATGGTCCATGTTGGTGTTATAGGCAAGTACCATTGACTGGCCTTGCTCAAATGGATTTGTTGGCAATGTATTGGTTTCTTGGCAGATCAATTACACCAGAATTATATAACGCTATACAATACACAGCCTTGGATAAACCCGCTACGGTGACGGGACCATTGGCAGGGCGCCAACCATCAAGGTTCTTCAGGTTTTTGAACTGCATGACAAATACTGCTGAGGTTCTGTCCACACGACGAGTACTTCAAGTCATAATCTACGCAGATTCCGACTTGAAATACTCATCTAAATAAAAAAGAAAAGCATCCACAATGACCCAAAAAATATATGTGTTGTAGTTCGTACTCGTACAATGCGGTTTTCAAAAAAAATTAGAGCATGTTCATTCTTTGCTCATATTCTACCTGGAAAATGCATGGAAAATTACTATTAATGTCAATGGGGATGGCTAAAATCTTGTGTAAAACGCGGCAGAAACATTTGTAGTGAATTTTAATGTGGATCTACGTCCATAGTAACAGCAATGGGACTCCTTTCTGACTGTAAACCGTGAGTCAACCAAATCCGAAAACAACCCTAAATCCACCGGCAATAATAAGCATGTGACATACTGGTTGAAAACGCATCGGACAAAGGGTTTTTCAATGGCAGAATCCGACCAGTATATTTTACTTGTCGTGTTGTGAACGTCCCCTGAAAGAGGTTTGCCTAGATCATAGCTGTCCCATCCGTGGCTTTCAATAGCCTAGAAACCCAAACTAGTAGTTTCAATATAGGAGTTGTAGTTTTACAAAGTTGGAAACGACTATTTGATATAATGCAAAAAAAGGCTGTTACATGAGATTTCAAATGTAAGCAGATTCAATTTGTTTGGACCCAAATGTTGGTGAAAATGGCCAAAAAGTTCAGCCTAACACTAGGGTTTTTATGAGGCTTGCTCCAGGTCCTGCGTCGCTCCAGGACTCACATCACTCCCAATGTAGCGTCATTTCCGGTGTGATATTTGACATCACTTCCAGTTTTCCAAAGCCATTTTTTTCTCACCCTATCCCTAATGCTAAACATAACTGTAACCCCAACAATAAGTTAACATAAGGATTTTTAGGGTGTTTTGGGGATTAACTTATCATTGGCTCTGTCCAGGCCTCACATTGCTCATGCCACATCATAACTTCTGGTGCAACTATTTGACATTATTTCTGCTCTCCCTAGGTTACCTCCATGTTTTGGGAACCAGAAGTGACCTTGGGTGTGACAACCAATGCTTGACATCACATTCAACGTCACATTCTCTCCCCACAACATTAAGGTAAGCTAGGGAAGCCAGAAGTGGCGTCGAATGATTGCATTGGAACTGACCGTGTGCTCGGAGCAACGTGAGGCCAGAGGAGAATCTCAAAGGTAAATTAACTCCTGAAACACCCTAAAAAATCCTTGCCCTACCTTTCGTTTGGGGTTTCGGTAAGCGTTGGGGATAAGGTTAAAAAAAATAACTTGGTTTTGCTATGTCCTGAACCCACATTTTTCACAAGTTCTGTCAACACAGTGTTAAAAGGGTTGTCTCACTATGCGGTTTCATAGAACCACAGGTAGCTTCAGATTTACACTTCCTCACTCTACCTGGTCAGGCAGGGGGTAGTTCTATAGCAGTGATCAGCTCCATATTTCTAGCTCTTTTAATTGCACTGACATGAGAGCAGGAGCTATAATCTATAGTGCAGAAGGCTTCAGAGTTCAAAGTATTCAATCACAAGTAATTAATCTCCTTTGTTTGTTAGAGATAACACAGTCTGTTCTGCAGCTAACAGCCATTCTTGTGATATCACTCCTTGACCTCTGTTTAATCAGGAAGGGAGAGCAGGGCAGTAACCAGAGAAACCTTTGTGCACTTGGAGCAGATATAATCTCTCTTATCTCCTGACCAAGATAATATCAAAAGACCAATGTATTTGGAAAAGTCTTGATTTACCTTTCCCTACAAGTTAAAAGCTAATCTTTGTAGTGAAACAACCCTTCAAACCAAACAGAACCCTATTCAAGCAACACTCATCAGATATGATCCAGGTGTGGAATATGCTGTGGGGCTAGGTCTACACAGCACAGGTTTTGCATTGGATTTTTGGTGGCTTTAGTATTTTGAAACCCCTGAAAATCCGATGGTGCCCTGTGCTGCATAGAGAGCAATGAAAAACCCGTGGTGTAGTCTACACCGCATGGGTTTTTCACCATTGCATTGAAAATGCGGTGGAATATGCAACATGTTGTAAATCCACTGGATTCTGCTCGGATTTACCATCAGCCCTGTGACATTGAATGTAGAGGGCTGATGGCAAATCCGAAAACCGACCGCGGCTTTTGCGCAAATCTGCGCCAAAAACCACGGCCCAGCAATGAAAAAATGCCACCGGCTTTCCAACAGCATTTTGTCAAACACTGTGTAGAACAAGCCTATGATTCCCTCCATGATGTATTCCCATATGAGACATTTATGGCAAATTGGTTGTACGCAGAACTTGAAAATTAATCAAAGTTAATGGAGAGAGTGCATTCTGTGCAGCTGTGTCACAAGTGACTTTAGGGTGTTTTAGGGGTCTTCTAGAACAACTCATAATCCAACACCAATCAGGTTGTTATGCCATATTAAAGGAGCATTTCAATCTAAGACATTTGTGGCATACCTGCAGGATATGCCTTAAAGGGGTTGTCTCACTACAAGGATTGCTGCTTTTTATGTTAAAGATCTTGCAAAAACAAGTGACTTTGCAATATGTGTCCATTAACTGTGTCCTACCTATTCCTAGATATCCCCTCTTGTATGGGCTGCATCAGCTTCTCAGGTCACTATAGCTATAGACCTGTTCAATCTCTAATGATAGGCTGCCAGCACTGGTTGCTATAGCTACAGACCTGTTTGATCCCTCATGATAGGCTGCCAGCACCGGTTGCTATAGCTACAGACCTGTTTGATCTATCCTGATAGGCTGCCAGCACTGGTTGCTATAGCTACAGACCTGGCTTCTACTGCAACCTAGTAGAAGCCAGTAAACACACCCCTGAATTCCAAATAAAACCAAGAAAACAGGACTGAGGTAAGATGAATCAATGTAGTGAGACAACCCCTTTAAATGATTTGGTACAATTATTGTTGCCGTTATGCCAAAAACTGATGCAAATACATTGATAAATGTGGCCAAAGATCTGCTATGTTACAATAACGCTGCCTTCATATTACAATCTCTCAACCAAAACTATTACCTAATAGAAATGATCAGATTTTCTGGATTACTGGATGTCATATTAAAGGAATTTCATTGAATATATGTAGGGGTTTAGTCCCGGGGTCTGATTTTGGGGAGCGGGGCTAATGGACATGATGCACTTGTTTTCATCTAGCTCTAGGTTTAATGGAAAATATCAGCAGCTGTTGCAGCATGCGCTCGAGATATAGACGTTGGACAGGATACAGATGTAGCAGAGTCTAATTGCATCATGTAGTTGTGCATTGTGAGAGGTCTGTAACGTGCTGCTGTAGATGCACTGGCACTCCGGTGTAACGTTCATCATGGTGTTACAATGATGGGTTCTCACTTAGCTCTGCTACATTCAGTGCTGTGCAAAAGTGGAAGCCTGGTGTGGAAAACATGCTGCAATGTAAGAATGCTTTCAGAAAAAGTTTATTTTTATCAATTAACAAAATATAAAGTGAAGGAGAAAAATAGAAATAAAAAATCATATTTGTAGAACCCCTTTTTGTTCAAAACAGCACCTTTCTTCTAAATAATTGCGACTGATCCCAGGGAACAAGGAAACCGGTGTGGTTAGGATAATTTTAGGAAGAAATGCAGAGGAAGAGTCAGAGTGCAGTATCTGTAGGGAAGGCTCCAAGAATCAACTCCATTGATCCCCAAAAATAAAACTCCATGGGGGGCCCCCAAAAAATCAATTCCATTGGGGGGCCCTCAAGAATCAACCCCCTGGGGGGCCCCCCAAAAACCCAACTCCACTGGGGGCCCCCCAAAAATCATTCCACTGGGGGGGCCCCAAGAATATCTCACTGATGGGCCCAAGAATCAACCCCATGGGGGCCCCCAAGAATAACTCCATGGTGGGCCCCAAGAATCAACCCCACGGGTGGACCCCAAGAATCAACTCCATGGGGGGGCCCCCAAAAAAATCAACATACGGGGTGGGCCCCAAAATAAACTCATGGGGGCCCCAAAAATCAACATCATTGGTGGGCCCCAAAAATCACCTCTGCTGGTGGGCCCTAAAAATCAACATCATTGGTGGGCCCCAGAAATAACTCATGGGGGGCCCAAAAATCAACTAATGGGGGGCCCCCAAAAATCAACATCACTGGGGGGCCCCAAAAATCAACATCATGGGGCCCCCAAAAAATCAACTCACTGGTGGGCTCAAAAATAAAACTCCACGGGGGCCCCAAGAATCATTTTTCCCTGGGGGGGCCCTAAAAAACCAACCCCCTTGGTGGGCCCCCAAAGAACCCTCCTACTGATGGGCCCAAAGAACCAACTCCATGGGGGGCCCCAAAGAATAAAATTTTTACTGGGGGGCCTAAGAAAAACCCCAAATGATGAGCCCCAAGAATCAATTCCACTAGAGGGCTCCATGAATCAACTCCAGTGATGGGCCCCAAGAATCATCTCCACTGGTGGGCCCCAAGAATCCCCTTTACTTGTGAGCCCAATGCATCCTTTGGGCACCGGGGGAAGGGCCCCCATTTTTCTTTTTTTGGGTATAACAGGGGTGTAAAATGGGCCCCCCGTTTTGGGAAACTACAATCCCATCATGCATTTGTATAATCGTAACAGTGGGCATGTGGGGTTGTTTTTCCCAAACAGTGGAGGGCGGCATTTTGACCCCCCTGGTGTAAAAAGTAATAAACCGAGAAGCCCCTGCCCTCATATAGAAGTGTTTTCCGCTCCCGAGCTCTTCTGATGTTACATATGAGGACGAGCTTTATCTGGATTAGTATCTGCTTCATTTCCTTAAATCTTCATCTTGCATTATGTTAAGTGACATTTTGGTGATTTGAAACTAATTACCAATTGTCTATAGTTATAGCATACAATGGTCATCCAGGAACCAATTAATATTGTATGTTGAGGGACCACTGTATATGTAGCACGCTCGATTTCCACCATTGCAGGATGAAATTGAATTGTTATAATGTGTTCAATGTTAAGTTAAAGGGGTTGTCTCACTAAATTGATTAATCTACCTAGTCTTGTTTTCTTGGTTTCATTTTTGAAATTTAGGGGTGTGTTTTACTGGCTACTTGAGGCTGCCCGTCGAAAACTGGTTTTGTAGCTATAGCAACCCGTGTGGCAGCCTTCAGGAGAGATCAAACAGGTCTTAGCTATAGGACCTTAGGGGCTGATGAGCCCATACAAGAGGGGATTCTAGAATAGGTAGGACACGTTAATGGAACATATTGCAAAATGATTGTTTTTTCAAAATCTTTAAATGAAAGAAATCCTTGTAGCGGGACAACCCCTTTAACTTTTGTTATATCTGTTTGCTTTGATACCTATGGTATTGTATTGGAACAAGTTGTCAGGGTGCACAATAGAGAGAGATCTACAGCTGAAAGCTCTGAGGCCCCCAGTGATACATATATAACTACTCCCCGACACACACTTCTAATTGCGGTATTCATTGACGTCATGGTATTTATGAGTGAAAGAAATGTATTGGGGCTCCAGGCCTATTTTTTCCACTCTGTTTCCAAAAAAGGCAAAGCCTTAAAGTATTATTATACAGCTCACACTGAAACGCCCCCATTCATTATATTTCTAGTACATAAATTATTGCCCCCAGTTTTATTTTTCCCCCCAAATGTTTTATGAATTTTGTTAGGTAGTGTGAAAAAAAACAGACATTTAACATTTTCCTGGATACATACATTTCTGCTATACAAGGATGTGACAAGGAGGCCAAACTGAGGACAGAATAACACACACTGTTGGACTGGAGTGCCTGGGGCCTACCAGGGGAGTTGATTCTTGGAGCCCACTAATGGAATTGATTCTTGGAGCCCCCTATGGAATTTTTCTTTGGAGCCCATAATGGAATTGTTTTTTGGGGTCCACAGTGGGTGATTTTTTGGGGCCCACAGGGAGTTTGGGTCTTCGGGCCACCAGTGGAGTTGATTCTTGGATTGCACCAGTAGAGCTGATTCTTGGGGCCACCAGTGGAGTTGGCTCTTGGGGCCCACCAGTGGAGTTGGCTTTTGGGGCCCCCCGTGGAGTTGGCTTTTGGGGGCCCCCAGTGGGCTGACTTTTTTTGGTCCCCCTGAGCGGAGTTATTCTTGGGGCCACAGTGGGTTGGCTTCGGGGCCCACTAGTGGGTGACTCTTTGGTCCCATGGCGGAGTTTATTTTGGGGCCCAACCGTGGGTTGATTCTTGGGGTCCACCAGTGGAGCTGATTCTTGGGGTCCACCAGTGGAGCTGATTCTTGGGGCCCACCAGTGGAGTTGGCTCTTAGGGCCCATCAGTGAAGCTGGCTCTAAGGGCCCACCAGTGGAGTTGGTTCCTAGGGCCCACCAGTGGAGTTGATACTTGGGGCCAAACCCGTGGGGGTTGATATCCCGTATATCCCCTTTTTTCTCCTTTCTCCAGAAAATTAGCAACAGACCTGACATGTCTAGTGCCCAACATGCTAAGGGGCCCACCAGGGGTTTCTCCTAATCCCCTGTGGACCTATCGGATTCTGATTACACAACAGTCATAAAACCCAATGCTGGATATACTGGCTCCAATCAGTGACTGCAGTGCTGACGAGCCAAACCCAGCAGCTGGATGCAAACAGAAGACCGGGGAAACAGCATCACAAAGGTAAGTATAGAGTTTTTTTTTTATTTTATTGAAGTAGCAGTATTTTATACAAAGACTCAGACAACCATCTTAAATCAAGTTCTCATGTTAAAAATATTTTTAAGAAATGTTAGCAATTTTTTTTTTAATTTCCCACACCACTATCAATTTACAAAAAATCCTGAAATCCTGCAGTTTTTATTGTGGCCGCTAGGCCCCTTTCCCGTTTGTAGAATACGCAAATTTTTGTCATCACAGGCAGGATTACAATGACCTATACATAGATAACACAGGTTCCCCCATTCACAAAACATATTCCCTCCTCCTTTATGTATGCCCGAAACACTCCCCCAGAAAAAGACCAGAGCATGACCACAATACTCCCATATAGGCATCACAGAGCATGCCTACAACACCCTCTGCATGTTGCACTGTAAGGGTATGTTCACACGGCGTGTTGGATCCATGTGAACATACGTTCCTAGATGTTTGGATCCGTCTGTCGGACCCTAAACGGACCCAAACATGCATCTAATAAATAGCAGTGTGATTTTACATGTTTTATATGAAACACGTATCGGGGTGTTCCACCCCCATGAGTCTCACTGCGTCTTTCAGATCCGTTCCAAGAACTGACATGTCAATTCTTAGTCCGAAAGACGCAGCAGGAGCCCTATAATAAACTATAGGGTGCGATCCTGCTGCATCCAACACGCATCCAAACACACAGCTGCATGTTGGATACGTGTTGGATCTGTTTATTGTCCGATTGCCGCTCCGTTTTCTCGCATCTAAAACAGATCCAAAATTGGATCCAAAAACGCCGTGTGAACATACCCTATGCCCGCCTATACCATATCACCACCTCCGATCAGCGCGACTCGAAAACACCCGCAATTACGCCGTGTGAACAGAGCCTATGGGTGAGCAGCAGTGTTGCAGGCACTATGCCACCAAGCTGCCAGGGGGTGCCAGCCTGTTCTGTGGACGGCTGTGCCAGTCTGATGTATTACACTACTCTGTACACACAAATAAGACTCTGCAAGCAGGTCCTATGTCGCTTCTTAGGGGGCGGGAGCTGCCCATAGTTACTCCCTGGAGACTAAAGTAATTAAAGGGGTTGTCTCACTACCTTGATTCATCTCACCTCAGTCCTGTTTTCTTGATTTCATTTTAAATTCAGGGGCGTGTTTACTGGCTTCTACTAGGTTGAAGAAGCTATAGCAAACTCAGTGATGGGCAGCCTATCAAGAGAGATGGAAATAAAAACCCAGGGGGGGGGGGGGGTCTCGTAGCTTTAGCAATCAGTGATGGCAAGTTTTTGAGGTGAGTGGACAGGTTCTGTAGCTATAGCGACCAGTGATGCAGCCTTTCCAGAGAGATGGAACACGGTTCTGTAGCAATAGCAACCAGTTGCTGGCAGCCTATCAGGAGAGATGGAAACAGAGTCTTAGCTATAGGAACCAGTGCTGGGAGCCTATCAGGAGAGATGGAACAAGTCTGTAGCTATAGCAACCAGCACTGGCAGCCTATCAGGAGGGATCAAACATGTCTGTAGCTATAGTGACCTGAGGAGCTGATACAGCCCATACAAGAGGGGATATCTAGGAATAGGTAGGATACTGTTAATGGACACATATTGCAAAGTGACTTGTTTTTGCAACATCTTTAACATAAAAAGCAGCAATCCTTGTAGTGAGACAACCCCTTTAATGACATTCTCTGACCAATAATCCATAGCAATTGCAGCTGCCGCAAAGCATTCACACCCCGCTTCTCCGCCTATACAGACAATACAGGAAGGGTGTGCCTCCAGTATGGAAAGTTATAAATGTTAAAAATAAATGTCTGACATATAAAACTATAATAGCAAACTCAACATGTGTCTTCTACAGATATTGTAACTAAAATGGCCTCATTTCCATTCCCTTTAAGCGTAGATACATCTATGGTAATATCTGAAGATAACGCAATTACAGCCAATGCTTTATGGGGCTGTTCCCAGTTCTGGTACATTCTCCTCTAGCATTGAGAAATAAATCAATGTCAAAAAGATTTTTTTACGATATGGAAATCCCGAGCCGTAATCCAATTGAGGAGGAGAATTACACAAAGTCACCAAGTGTCCTAAACATTTTGTAGAATCTACTTTCCAATTTAAAAGGCATCAATTCGCAGACGGTGATGAAAGCCCCGAATAGCTCATCTACAAATTGATTCTCAAGCCTCTCTCCTCCTTTCTCTTCTTCATTGGCTCATCTATCGACTGCTCGGGTAAGTACACTAGATGAACATGGGTTGGCATATTTCATTTTCTCCTCTAGTGCCGTATGCTATTAGAAGCCGCCTCATCACTGACATGATCTTATGGAAATTCTCTGATGTTCACAATTCTAATAAAACATCTCAGAGAACATTGAGTCTGCTTTCTCTATCTATAAAATCATTTCCACGGGCTTTTGTTATGACTGGCGCAATATTCACAAAAGTCACAGAGCGAGTCGGAAAAAAGGGAACAGTCGTTTGCTGCCGACGTGAAGGCTTCTAAATGGGATGCAACTACCTGACTCCGACGGTGTCGACTTTGTATCTCATCTTTTGAATGGACAGTGACATTGTGGCAGCTGTGCTGTGTATCAGACGTGATTGGTTTCATGGTATCAGCTCTTGTACAGATGAAGCAGACTTTATTGCAACATCTGAATTCACAAAGTAGTCTCATGGAGACAACCCGTGTCCATATTCCTGTCATGGGGTCCGGCGCGGGTGCCGTCGCCCCCCACAGCCGCCACCCTTCCACCATGGGGTCCGGCGCGGGTGTCGTCGCCCCCTGAAGCTGCCCCCCTGCCCACATGGGTTCCGGCGCGGGTGCCGTCGCCCCCCCGCGGCCGCTCCTCTGCCCACATGGGGTCCGGCGCGGGTGCCGGCGCCCCCCGGCCCGCTCCTCTGCCCACATGGGGTCCGCGCGCGGGTTGAGCGGCCGCCGCTGCCATTCCCCTGTTGCCCAGGCTCCGGTGCCAGTCTACTTACCCATCCACGCTTCTGTGCTCCCTGCTCCTGCCTGTGCCGGCCGCCGCGCGCATACCCGCTGCTTAGGGAGCGCGCGTGACGGCTGGTCTGGATATAAAGGGCCAGCGCGCCGGTAATTTGTCAATTGCCGGCTGCTGGTCCTATATAAGGTACACGCCCTCTGCACTCTCTGCCAGATCATTGGTGTGCGTTAGTTGTATTGACGAGACGTTTGAAGTACTGTCTGATTACCCGTGTACCAGTCCGTTCCGCAACGTTTCTGACCTTCGCTGTTTGCTCGCCTGCCCTGACCGTCTGCCTGTCTATGACCTCGAACCTCTGCCGCCGTCCTGCCTTCTGCCTGTCCCCGACTACGCCTCTGGTTTACGATTCCTGTACACGCTGTACCCCGGAGCACGCAAGCAAGTACACGTCAGTGGTAGCGACACCTGGTGGCTCTCTCACGCCCGCAGCATGTCCAATCACCGCTTTTGCGGCGGGCTCTGGTGAAAACCGGGGGCTACTTAGACTTCGCTCCCTGGCATGGCTTAACTATCATCGCTTGCGGTGGTCCAGCGAATCCACCAAACCATTACAATTCCCAATGATATAGACATCATAGAGGGAGTCCTCTGCTCGGGACCTCCTTCTGAAGGCCAGGACAAAGAAAGGCCATGTCTACACGGCATGAGTTAAAATGTCGTCGGAAATCTGACAGTATTTTAACTTCGACGTTCCCCCGTTTTTGTTGCTAGTTTGCGCAAAAATAATTTGGTCGGTTTTCAGATTTCGTACATCCCAGTACATACTGTAGAAGTGTACTGGAATCTGCTGGAAGATAGAACAAGTTTTATACAGGCAGTCTCCAACTTACATCATTCAGACTTACATCTGTCCCCTAGTTACAAACGGAGACTTATGGGGCATGCTGGCACTTGTAGTTCCATGCTCCACAGCCGATAGTAGCTGTGGGGAACTACAAAGTTGCAGCATTCCACAGCAGGAACATGAGGGAGTGATAATGAGGTGAAATTCTTCTAATACAGGGGACACAAATAGCAATACAAATGTAAATCTACCCTTCCTGCACTATCAAAAATAGAAATAAAACCCTTTCGTGGTGGAGTTTTACATTTATTAATCTACCTGTTCCGACTTACATACAAATTCAACTAAGAACAAACCTAACAAGTCCTATCCCGTTGTACCGGGGACGGGCTGTATTCTAGCAGAGGCCAGTCGTTAAGAAATCCGACAATAGAAAATCAGTGGATGTGGTTGGGGTAAAAATACTTTGTAAAAAAAACCCCCCACCCAAAAAATCCATGCTTAGATTTTCTATTGTGGTCTATGGGGCACTGGTTACAGTCAGATTCCGACAAAAATCCGACCAGAAACCAGTGCTCTATAGACATGGCCTAAGGGTAGCTCCTGTTTTGGTAAACTCAGGTCTTTCATGTGTCACCTTTCTGACTACACCAGGAGTGTCAATATTATTTTCACTGAGGGCCACAACATGGTAACCCTCAAATGGTCATTGTAGGATAAATAGGGTACCTGGGTAGGACTGTCATAGCTGTGTACTACCTATGAGTGCTGCACAGAGTGGTGTAGAGGTCCAGCCAGACATCCAAATCCAAGATGGTGCCCTGTGATGGCCACCTCTGCTAAGTGCTAGCTGTGTCCCCTGGGAAGAGCGGAGGGCTGGTTTTTCTTCATCCCTGCTCAATGTGTCTAAGCTCTCGTGAGGCTTATAAAATGACGTGGTGGGCTAAAACAAGTGGACTACACCAACCAAAATGGAGTTTGTAACATGGAGGCCCGCAACCCACAGAATAAATTCAATACAATCAATGTATTAAAGGCAATGGACTTCACTGATCCTCTTGACCAGTATGTGTCAGATAAATCTTCTATAATGAAAGGACTTTGATGTAATCAGTTCTGTTACATTTACAGGTGCATCGTGGAGGGGGGCTCAAAATTATTAAGGCCCTAATTATTTCAATCTGCAGAAAAAGTTAGGGTCACATGTATGAAAACTGTCTAGGTATAAGACTATTTTTTGCCCATAGCAACCAAATCAGAGCCCATAGTGACCAATCAGAGCTCAAAGCAACCAATCAAAGTTGATAGCAACCAATCAGAGCTCATAGCAACCAATCATAGCTCATAGCAACCACTCAGAGCCCATAGTGACCACTCAGAGCTCACAGCTACCACTCAGAGTTGATAGCAACCAATCCGAGCTCCGCTTTTATTTCATATAGTGCTCTGAAAAAAATGAAAGAGGAGCTCTGATTGGTCGCTATGAGCTCTGATTGGTCGCTGTGAGCTCTGATTGGTCACATATGGGCTCTGTTTTGGTCGCTGTGAGTTCTGAATCGGTCCACTCTGGGCTCTGATTGGTCGCTGTGGGGGGTAGAGATCTCGTTGGTACTATGTGGCTTGACTTGGTTGCTATGAGCTCTGATTGATTGATCTGGGCTCTGATTGGTTGCTATTAGCTCTGACTGGTTGCTATGGGCTGTGATTGGTTGCTATGATCTCTGATTTGTTGCTATGTGCTCTGATTGGTCACTATGGGCTCTGATTGGTTGCTATGAGCTCTGATTGGTTGCTCTGGGCTCTGATTGGTTGCTATTAGCTCTGACTGGTTGCTATGCGCTGTGATTGGTTGTTTTATGTTCTTGATTGTTGCTATGGGCTATGATCTTTGATGCTATGGATCTGATGGTTTGCTATGGGCAACAAAGAAAGTCTTAGACCTAGACAGTTTTCATACATGTGGGCCTTAAAGTTTCTAGGAGCTTTTTGGAATATTTAAATACCAGTATAGTGTAAAAGGTGATAAATCTCCATATATCGACATAGAGGTCCTCCCTAATGAAAAACCTCACCCCTTAGGATCTGCACTGAGACTATAACATGGAAACTGTAAAAGGAATGGTTATTTTAAAAGTGGGTTGTCCCTATTAAGATTTACTGTGAATGTCATAAAGAGGGGTCCCACCTATATATACCAGGACATAGAGCTACTCTTTAACAATGGTTCCCGTTTCAGCTGACCAGAGAGATCTGAGGCAATCACATGATCGTCATGACAGGTTCTTCTCAAAAATTGGCTTCTGTCACCTCCGGCTGTCTACACACAAGGTAAAAAAGAAGCTTAAATTGGAAGTGAGGACATTTTATAAATGGTCTGTCAAAATATTGCCCCCTACAAATGGAAGGGTGTTACCTGAGGGTCGATTTTTCCTTAAATTACATGAAAACACTTCCCCCTACAGGCAGAGAAGGGTAATGCCCTGGGTGAACGCCTCACCTTTCCTTATGATATCTTATGTTCTTTTCACCAATACCCATTTTTTTTTTTTCTTTTTTTTAACATTAAGGAACAAGAAATCCGGAATAATTGTTATAAAAAGAATCTGCATCTTTGTGGAAGCCGCCCAGGAGAATGAACAGCTGCACGTAGTCCTCTGACCTTTTAGGTTTAATTAATCATTTTCTAGACTTCACATGAAGTAGCTCAAAGCTTTTCTATTTATTTCCAGCCGTCTGCATCCAACATCATCACTTATTTTGCTGCTGCAATATCTTTTTAAAGAGAATAAATCATTAAAGCCAAATCTGCACAATGCTGGTCCCACACATAGAGATTTTCAGAAAACTCCCGCTTCAAAAGGAAAGGTGAATATAAAGGGGTTGTTTACATGGCACAGGACAAATACCGGTCGGTTTATCCGACTGGTATTTGTTCTGTTTTCGTGCCGTGTACACGGCCTCGGAAGGACGGCTTTTCTCCGCGGTTTGCAAAGAAAAGCCCTTCCCATTCACATAGACATGTTTATATTCTGTCTAAAAACCGGACGGAAGAATGAACATGTTCTATGTTTTTCGGACCGCCGGCGGTGTAAAAAACCGCCGGGTGGAAAATCCATACAGTGGGGACCGCTGCACGGATTTTCCATTAAGCCGAACGTGAGTACAATGGGCCGCTATGGGCCCGCAAGCTGCCCGAAAAACATTCTACATGCACATTCTTCCGTCCGGTTTTCGGACGAAATTATGTGCAAGTGAGAGAAAAGCTGTCCTTCGCGGCCGAGGAGACGGCCGCAAAAGAGATAAGCCAACCAGTATTTGTCCTTTGCCATGGCAATTCAACCTTTCGGCAAGTCCCCACTTCACGGGTTTTCCGTCGGGCGGTTTTTCCGCCCGCGGTCCGGCCGCAAAACATTGAACATGCATATTCTTCCCTCTGGTTTCCGGACAGAATCTATGCATGTCAATGTGGAGAAAAGCCGTCCCCCCCGCGGCCGTGGGGATGGCCGCAAAACAGGACAAATATCGGCCGGCACAGTTTTTGCCCTGGCTATTAATTTGTATGGGCGCTGAAAAGTCATCGTCGAAACAGCGTCCAAACAAGCCGTGTGAACATATCCTAATACGCATGTCCAAGAGCGTTTTCTAGAAGTTACTAGTACTTGATATGGTCGGTAAGTACAATATACCAGCACTGACCCCCTAGCAGTAAAACCATCCCTGTTGTTGTTTAACAATTTGGGGCAAAAAACCCACCATAAAGGAGATTTCCAACCTTTAGGGACCCGGGAGGACTCCCCCATTTCAGGGAGTCTCCCTGATGATCACGGAGAGTTGGTAAGTATGAGTTATGCCCCTGTTTGACTTCATTCGTCGGCACCCCCTCATACACACCGGACAGTCAGCAAGGTCTGCCAAGTTAGCAACCTCTGGAGACCTTGGCCTTATGTGAACGGACACCACAAAAAATACCAAAATGGTGACAAACTTTACTTGATTCTAAAGAAGTCACTGCAAACATATCTAAAAGTTCATCCGGGCGTTTTTCCCCTTTAAGACGCCGAGAGTGAGCAAAAACGGGGCTGTTCAAGTGAAGACAGCAATTAATTTCCAATCAGCACTAATTGCAAGATTGAGAATTCTTGGTGAAACTTTATCCAAATGAAGTCAATTTAATTTCAAATAACGATTAAAAGTAGATTTATCAGTAACAATAGGAATCGCAGGAAAACATCGAAAAACACAGAAGATATTGTTTGTCTCGTGCATCCTCAGGAACAAAATACCATAAAGTTAATGACTGTGCTGAGAAGGGAATACAAAAACTTTAAAGAACATTTTGTATTTTAAACCCGGGACGGACCGGGGTCATGTGAGGAACCAGCGCCAGTGACCACTCAACAACCAGTGTGTATTGGGCAGATACTTATAATTTTGCAATAAGGGAGAAATGTGTTTGGCGCATTGTTTGCAATACAACACCTTTTAATGCTCCTAACATGAGGGGGTGTTCTTGGGGCGTCGCAAAACACTAGTAATATTAGACACATACACTCACCAGCCACTTTATTAGGTACACCATGCTAGTAACGGGTTGGGCCCCCTTTTGCCTTCAGAACTGCCCCAATTCTTTGTGCATAGATTCAACAAGGTTTGCAACGATGTCAATTGTACCCAAGGGGGCCCCAAAAAGTCCAAGAAAATTTCCCCACACCATGACCCACCACCACCAGCCGAACCGCTGAACAAGGCAGGATGGATCCCCTCTTTCAGTTGTTGACCCCAAATTCTGACCCTACCCTCCGAATGTCACAGCAGAAATCGAGACTCATCAGCCAGGCAACGTTTTTCCAATCTTCTACTGTCCAATTTCGTGAGTTGGGCAAAAGGAGCCTCATTTTTCCCGTTCTTAGCTGAAAGAGTGGCACCCCGGGGTGGTCTTCTGCTTGTAGCCCCTCTGCCCAAAGTTTGCCGTACGTGCGTTCGAGATGCTCTTCTGCCCACCTTGGTTGTAAAGGGTGGCTATTTTTAGTCACGTTGCCTTTTTTCACTGAACATCTGCCCCTTTCCTTTGACCTCTGGCATCAACAAGGATTTTCCCCCACAGGACTCCCCCGGTGTTTTTTTTTTTTCGGGCCATTCTCTGTAAAAACCCCAGAGATGGTTGTCGTGAAAATCCCAGGGTCACAGTTTCTGAAATACTCAGACCCCTTCTGGACCAAAAACAAATTTTCCCCGTTTAAAGGCACTCAAAACACTTTTTTTCCCATACGTGCTCGGTTTGAACTCAGGGATTGTCTTACCATTCTACATGCCCAAATGCACTGATTGCCGCCATGTGATTGGTGATTAAAATTTAAATGTTAAGAGCAGTTGGACAGGTGCCTAATAAAGTGGCCGGGGAGTGATATCAATTGGTTTGGGAAAACTAGGTGCATTACGCTCGGACGGCAGACCTATCTCAAGGCTCTGCCGGGCCTGAGGAGTGGAAGTGGAGCTAGATTTGCTGTTAAAGGGGTTTTGCCACAAAGTAAAATTGATGTGGGAAGCTTGCAAATTAAATTATAAGCATTTTTATCATTCATCATTGTTAAAAATTCTGCACTGTTTTTGTTTTAGCTGCTCCTTTAGTGATCCATTGTTTACAGCTCGTCTCCAGGGGATAAAACCAGGGCTGAGAGCTACTCACTCCTGGTCAGACATGCTCAGATATCACCTCTCCTCTCAGGCAGCTACTGAGGGCTCAAACCCCAGGAGCTGTCATTCTACTTCCGTCCTCTGTGCTCCTTAGTAATTAGTCAAACAGTGCAAATAAATAAAAAAAGAAACCTCAATGACGTTTGTGCATTGATAAAGAGAAAAAAAAAAAACAACACAGGTTTGGTTCCTGCAGAGATTTGAACCTAGGAACCTTGTGCTGTGATGCAAAAACTTTACCTCTGAGCCACATTGTAGCTGCTCACAGCTCTGTTCATAAACAGATCTTTCTTTGACTAGAGCAGGGGTGTCAAACTGCGGCCCTCCAGCTGTTGGGAAACTACAACTCCCATCATGCCCACTGTTACAGATTATACAAATGCATGATGGGAGTTGTAGTTTCCCAACAGCTGGAGGGCCGCAGTTTGACACCTGTGGACTAGAGAGAGGAAATGCATGGTGATATCATCCTCCAGGGTCACATGATATGCAAGTCAAACAAATCACACACGCCTCCTTTCTGAGCACACAGAGCTGAAGAGCTGGATACAGGAGGTAAGAAATTAGATCGTGGCAAAACCCTTTTAAGGGAAAAAAATGTCCAATATTCTCAACTTACACCAGGACAATAATAAAAAGTAATTTATGATAATTACGAATCTAACAATATCTCCTATAAAATGTATTTAAAATAAATAAAATCTAAAACTTATTTTACATTCAATAAACCCCTGATGATGTTGTTCAGATTTTTTATTTTTTTTATTTTTACCACATTAAATTTGAAATTTATTTTTGCTGCTCTCAGCCTTTATTCTACATACAGCAAGAGCCAGCACAGCAAGATCAGTACCATCGTTTCTATTCACTGACGTGCTCTTCTAATGACTTTTCTCTTATTTCCAGCCTTTATACTTGTTTGGCACCACCACAGGGGAAATGAAGAATTACATCATTGTAATCAAGAATCTGCGCATTGAATGAACATGTTGGGTCCCCAGAGTAAGACTCTCTTTACAGCCTCTCTCCACTATAGCTAATAAATGACAATCCTCTAGGGGGTGATGCCCTTTAATGATCTCTGATTTCCCTTATACCATTTTTGTGAATGGGTTTTCTATATGAATATATATATATATATATATATATATAGTAATGTAGAATCCCACAGTGAATTATGCCAGATGGCAAACTCAGTTCTTCTACACCTACACCTTATAAGGGCGACCCCAGCAGGAACCTAGTTCTGGATGAGATATCCTATTAATGCCCGATTCTAACAAGAGTAAAAAAGGGCTATTTGTTGATAGCGTTAAATCATTCAATCCAGGTATGGATATTCTTCAGTATAGTCACCACTATATATAATTATAATATATATAATATATATATATATATATTATATATATTTATATATAATATATATATTATATATATAATATATATATATATATATATAATATAAATATATATATATATATATATATATATATATATATATATAATATATATATATATATATATATACTTCCCAATATCTTAATCCGTCCAACGCGATTCCCCGATTCCCTCCACATCATAGAAGGGGTTCATCAGGGATCAAAAAAAGGGCATAATAGCCATCTTACTTCTCTCAGAAAGTCAAACACACTGGTGACTAAATTGGTAAATGACAATAAATGACAGATAGATATAGGATATTACATACCAATAATGTGCACATAGTAGCGAGGGGTTAGAAAAATTAATGACGATCCTAGAAACACATAGTAGGTGCTAATAAATAACCCTAGTAGGATGCCAATATAAGTTCCACTCCAAGAGTCGACTGGTCTAATGATACCAATGATAGCTCCATGATAGGGTAGGGAAACCTCTCCAAGCACAGAAATGAGAAGAATAAGCAAATGCTCTGCTGCTTGAAACTAAACCTATGTTCCCAGTGGTGAGGAATAGTGTTGAGCCGAACTGTTCGGAAAAAGGTTAGTTCGGCACCAACTTTAAGTATTTTCCAAACTGAATTGTTGCCGCAAGTTCGGTGAAAAGTTCGGGTTCAACACAGGTGTCCGGTGCCTTTTTCAGCTGCTTTCTTCAGTTTTGGCCAGCCAATCAGTGCAGAGCACAGAGGGGGGTGGGGGGTCAAAAACGTCACCAGTGAGGGTGTAGGGATCTCATTGGCTGCTAAAATCACATGACCGTGTTATGTGTATGTCACTGTATTTCCTGATAGTCGCCATTTCCACCTCTCTGTAGTGAACACACTGCTGCCTATGTTTGCCAGCAGGCAGAAACAACATTTAATAGCGATTTAACATAGGAAAGGCTGCTAGTGAGATTACGCGGGGGGGGGGCAGAGGGGGCCTGGCAGCTAGTAGAGGGACTTATACACATCAATAGGTGGGGAGTTTTGTAGAGATATTCCATAGAGAAAATTCTGTTTATAATTCTATTTGCCCATTGCAAAGTATAGGCATTTAAGACCACTTGATTTGCTGTGAGGGTTCTTCTATACGACCTCATTTCACCGATATTGCATAGAAAAAAATTCTGTTTATAATCTATTTGCCCATTGCAAAGTATAGACATTTAAGAACACTGTTGATTTGCTGCCTGTGGAGTACAGTTCTTCAATAAGAGACTGCGAACAAATCTTGACCTTTTTAATATTTATCCAATTTGTCCTATTCAAAAAATTCTTGTTTTAAATAGTCATTTCTTCCAGCTAATTTTATTGAGTGTCCTAAAGGTCATTTTTCCTGGTTTTGGGGTCATGCTGCAATAAAAGACAGCGATAGTCAATGTCCTCTTCAAAAAAATCTTGTTTCAAATAGTCATTTCTTCTTGCTAATTTTATTCTGAGTGTCCAAAAGGTCATTTTTGCTGGTTTGGGGTCAGGCCACTATAAAAGACAGCGATAGTAAAGGTCCTATAAAAAAAAGCTTTTTTCACATACTCATTTCTTCTTGGTAATTTAATCTGAGTGTCCATAAGGTCATTTTTGCTGGTTTTGGGTCAGGCTACTGTAAAAGGGATGCCAAGGTGCCAATAGGGCAGTACTCCTGTCAGGGGCACTAATCAAAAAGGGGCCCAGTGATATGTTAAAAATAGGAACTAGTAATGGGTGGGCACCCCATTTGATTTAGCTGCATGGGGCCCTGAAACGGTTAATAGATGACTGACGGCAGCCCTGGCTCTCACCGCACCCACTCTAACTACGGCCCTGCCAGCTGAACCTCCATGTTCCCTGTTGGGATGTTCTTGCTGCCACCACATATATGACAAGTAGGTCCTCGGTGCAAAAAGTGATAGCGGGCTCCTGCCAGTTACCATTTGCCATTTCCAATACTGGTGTCTTCTTATGTGTCAAAGGGGCCCTGTAGCAGCTGCTACCGCTGCACCTCCTATAACTATGCCGTCCTCATCTTTTCAGTTAGCCATTGAAAGGAATGAAGTATTTTAGCCTCTCAGTTTTTTTCTGTCACTCTTAGAGCCAAATTTTCTTCACTAGTTGTTCCACCTAGCCATTTTACTGTTATGGATGGTAATTCCAGCTTCTCCTCACCTGTATAGGTATAAAAATTAACCAGAACATCTTCTCCCATTGACTTTAATGGGGTTTGAAATTCGGTTCGAGTTCGACTCGAACTTCGAACCGAACTTCTCAAAAGTCGAGGTTTTTAGGGTTCGCTCATCTCTAGTAAATAAGAAACGCAAATCACCCTGAGATGGAAATGGGAAAATTCTTTATTCACCTGAAAATTTGCAAACACCTGGATTCAGAATGAATCCTTTGCGTCTGATACATTTTCCCTGCACTGTCACATGGTAGCAAAGCTAGATTTGTGCTGTGTTCAGCATTCCGTGAAGTGCACGCAATAGATTTATTGTTGCAAACCCTCAGCACCGAGATGACAATTTACTAAATCTTTATAGATTTTCATCTTCTGGATGTCAACAAGGATGTCCCTATTCATTGACAGCAAGATCTAGAAAATTTAAGAATTAAAGGGGTTGTCTCACAACAAGGATTGCTGCTTTTTAAGTTAAAGATCTTGCAAAAACAAGTCACTTTGCAATATGTGTCCATTACCAGTGTCCTACATATTCCTAGATATCCTCTATTGTATGGGCTGCATCAGCTCCTCAGGTCGCTATAGCTACAGACCTGTTTGATCTCTCCTGATAGGCTGCCAGCACAGGTCACTATAGCTACTGACCTGTTCAATCTATCCTGATAGGCTGCCAGCACTGGTTGCTATAGCTACTGACCTGTTCAATCTATCCTGATAGGCTGCCAGCACTGGTTGCTATAGCTACAGACCTGGCTTCTACTGCAGCCTAGCAGCAGCCAGTAAACATGCCCCTGAATTCAAAATGAAACCAAGAAAACAGGACAGAGGTGAGATGAATCAACTTAGTGAGACAACCCTTTTAAAACTATGCAGCAATATCACATCAAGTGACTGGATTACAGAACACAAGCAGGAGAATGGAAACATATTTTTCCTTCCAATGATGGATTTCGATTACTTTGTGACACTAAATTATTGGTGCCAGTTTTTTTTTTTCTAAATCCAGAGAAGTTGGCAGAATTTTAGAATTGTCCTTAGAAGATATTTCTCCTGGCAACGTCTGCGCCTCTCGCCATTAATCACCGCTATGGTTCTCCGTACACTTTGTCCTGGACTAGATTGAATAAGTATAATTTAGCCTCTTGTTATCTACAATATGTGTATATTTTCTTACTTTAGGTTTTGATGCAGAATGCACTGACCTGCCATAAATCAGGTGTAGAAGTCACAGGCAAGTCGTGTCCAGGTGACAGGGCGCCGACATGATCGCAAGACTGACGAAATATATGGGCAGTGTGAACACCTGAATGGAGAAGCCACAATGTCTGCATTTTTGTGGTTTCCAAAGGATTCTGTCATGGGGAATGGGGCAGAATAATGCAGGAGAACAGAATACGAGTCTCCCTTGGATTTTCCTGCATAAAGAATGAGATATGGATAGGAAATTACCATTTGCTAATAGAGCAATATTATTAGAGATATGACAGCGTCAGGCTCCCACTGACTATTCAGGTTGTGGGTGGTTCTACAGCGTCAGGCTTTCACTTCCTGTTTAGACTGGGGGCGGTTCTACAGCTTCAGGTTCCCACTTCCTGTCCAGGCTGTGGTGGTTCTATAGCTTCAGGTACCCCCTTCCTGTTCAGGCTGTGGGTGGTCCTACAGCATCAGGCATTCACTTCCTGTTCAGGCTGTGGGTGGTTCTACAGCTTCAGGTACCCACTTCCAATTCAGGCTGTGGGCAGTTCTACAGCGTCAGGCTTTCACTTCCTGTTCAGGCTGGAGGTGGTTCTACAGCTTCAGGCTCCCACTTCCTGTCCAGGCTTTGTGTGGTTCTACAGCTTCAGATACCCCCTTCCTGTTCAGGCTGTCAGCAGTCCTACAGCGTCAGGCTTTCACTTCCTGTTCAGGCTGTGGACGGTCCTACAGCGTCAGGCTTTCACTTCCTGTTCAGGCTGTGGACGGTTCTACAGCTTCAGGTTTCCACTTCCTGTCTAGGCTGTGGGTAGGTCTACAACTTCAGTCGCCCACTTCCTGTCCAGGCTGTGGGCGGGTCTTCAGTAGTAAGTGACATTTCAGCTCTACTGCTCCTAGCTGAGCCTGTTAGAAGGACATTGGTGATGGAGGGGTTTAAACAGCATGACAAAAGAGTAGAGAGCTTCAATGGGTTTAAGTTTGTCAGTAAGAAACATAACCATGCTCCTGTGCTGCTCATAAGACACAGCAGGAAGTGACAAACAAAAGAGAGTTCCCACAGCACTAACCTTATGAATATAGATGTTCAAAGCCTCCAACTCCTGAAGCCAAGGAGCCAAGCAGAGCAGTCCCATGTAAATACAAACGCAGGCAGCACTCTGGCGTTAAAGATGAATCAAATGTATGCATGAATAAAATAAATTTGATTGATCCTTAACCCCTGCAGAGCTGCCTGCGCTTATATTTACGTGGGACCATCACCATCCTGTCCATGAGGCGTGGCTGCCTTTTGACTTTTTGCACAACACCCACCTTCCCAATCTTTTAAAATAGAGCAGTGAGTTTGGTAGTTGGTCCTTTCACTCCCTGGAATATGGAGGTCTGAATGGACGCCAAGGGAGGTAAGATTTAGTGTTAGGACTCACCTAAACTCGGGTCTCCTTGACGTTTGGGAGGTGAGCTTAAACATTTTTGATCAAAACTGTGAAACTAGAACCCCAAATTTTCATATATCATTAGCAGACATGCATTTTTCACAAATTCCTATGTACCTTTGTTCTTTAACTAATAGTGTGCTGCTGGCACTTGGAGTATGTATACACCATCCTGTCCAGGGCTGCAAGAACAAAGCGAGGTGGTTGGTAACCTGGGGAAATTTGTACAAACAAGCGGGATATAAGAACTGCTCTAACTCTGAAATATAGCCAAATCAGAACAGCGATGTATTTGGTAATAGTCTTTATTTGCCTTTGCCTTCTTGTGCAAAGCCAATCAATGTGGTAATCAATGCTAACCCTGGAAGCTCTTTAGCCAAGGGATTGGAGGATCTAAGAGAGTCTAAAGTTTCGGTAGGTCTCCTCTAGAATTGTCTTTACCTGCATAAGATGATTACATTAATGTTCTGCCTCCTGCAGCTGAGAACCGCAAAGCAATGAAAAAACTGAAGCCAATTCCACTATCTGCAATGCACAACAGCATCAACAGAAAAACAGTTAATTGTGTTATAAATCAGGGCGCTCGGCTTTAGTGCCGGGCCTTGTTTAGAAATCAATGTCTTCTTCTTGTTAATATTCATTACTAGTGGTGATACTTTATGGATCATATATAATTCATGTTTAATTAGCGTTTACTGCCTTTAACATTTCATGAAATAACATTTCATAGACTCCTCATGATCACTCATTAGTAAAGGAAAATAAAAAATGAAGGCTGCGTAATAAAGATCCCGCATTGTAACTCAGACATGAGACTTCATTAGCGCCGAGCCCCATAAATGATTCGCAACGGTAACCATGCGGCAATATCCTAATTATCAGCGATGACAAGGGGGACTCCAGAACCAGGGCTCCGGACCATCCCCGTCAGCAAGGATTTACATACAGCCTCCCTGCTGACGCTCTCCGGCTGTCTTCTGTGGAGGAACCTGGCAGAAAAGGTTACGGTCTCCTGCAATCAAGAGGAATAGTACAAGTGCAGAATACACAGGGTGCTACACAGAGGCCACTAGGGAAAGGGGGCCACTGCTGCTTCCTATGGAGCAAGCAACTTCCTACTGTCTATTAGACTACATGAAAGGGCCGGAGGGTGACTATAGAATAACTATTATACATAGTGAGGGCCCCAGATCTGAGGGGGGCCACTTTGGTGCAAGAAAATTATATCTTATTATAAGATATAACAATATTAGATTGAAAGTAAGGGCCTGAGAGTGACCATACAATAACTACTGTATATAGTAAGGGGCCCTACACACTCAGATGCTAAAATATTATACCTTTTTATAAGGAATAACCTTCCTACTCTCTATTAGATTGCATGAAAAGGCCTGAGAGTGACTATAGAATAACTATTATGGTGCAAGAAAATTATATCTTATTATAAGGAAAAACCTTCCGACTGTCTATTAGATTGCATGTAAGGGCTGGAGGGTGACTATAGAATAAATAGTGAGAGCCCCTAGATCTGATGGGGGCCACTCTGGTGCAAGAAAATGATACCTTATTATAAGGAATAAACTTCCCACTGTCTATTAGATTGCATGAAAGGGCTGGAGGGTGACTATAGAATAACTATTAAATAGTGAGGGCCCGATCTGAGGGGGCCACTTTGGTGAGAAAATTATATCTTATATAGATATAACAATATTAGATTGAAAATAAGGCTGAGAGTGCCCATACAATACTACTGTATATAGTAAGGGGCCTACACACTCAGGTGCTAGAATATTATACTTTTTATAGGAATAACCTTTCTACTCTCTATTAATTGCATGAAAGGCCTAAGAGTGACTTGATAACTATTATGGTGCAAGAAAATTATATCTTTTATAAGGATAACCTTTCCACTGTTATTAGATTGCATGAAAGGGCTGGAGGGTGACTATAGAATAAATAGTGAGAGCCCCTAGATCTGATGGGGGCCACTCTGGTGCAAGAAAATGATACCTTATTATAAGGAATAATCTTCCCACTGTCTATAGAATAACTATTATACATACCCTATTTCCCCGAAAATAAGACCTAGTGCATTTTTTTATGCAATTCAGAGTTTTGCTGCTTATGCTGATGTTTGTGATGAAATCACTACAGGATATTAATACAGGTTGATGTTTTGTTCAACAATAAATGTGAATTCTTGTTCATGGAGGAATAAGACATCCCCTAAAAATAAGTCTTAGCTCGTCTTTAGGAGCAAAAATTAATATGAGACACTGTCTTATTTTCGGGGAAACAAGGTAGTGAGGGCCCCCAGATCTGAGGGGGGCCACTCTGGTGCAAGAAAATTATACCTTTTTATAAGAAATAACAATATTAGATTGCAAGTAAGAGTCTGAGAGTGACCATAGAATAACTACTGTATATAGTAAGGGGCCCTACACACTCAGATGCTAAAATATTATACCTTTTTATAAGGAATAACCTTCCTACTGTCTATTAGATTGCATGAAAAGGCCTGAGAGTGACTATAGAATAACTATTATATAAAGTGAGGGCCCCTAGATCTGAAGGCACCACTCTGGTGCAAAAAATCTTTTAATAAGGAATAACCTTCCCACTGTCTATTAGATTGCATGAAAGGGCTGGAGGGGGACTATAGAATAAATAGTGAGGGCCCCTGGATTTGAGAGGGGCCACTCTGGTGCAAGAAAATGATACCTTATTATAAGGAATAACTTTTCTACTGTCTATTAGATTGCATGAAAGGGCCGGAGGGTGACTATAAAATAACTATGATACATAGTGGGGGCCCCTAGATCTGAGGGGGCCACTCTGGTGCAAAAAATCTTTTTATAAGCAATAACCTTCCTACTGTCTATTAGATTGCATGAAAGGGCCGGAGGGTGACTATAGAATAACTATGATACATAGTGAGGGCCCCTAGATCTGAGGGGGCCACTCCGGTGCAAGAAAATGATACCTCATTATAAGGAGTTATCTTCCCACTGTCTATAGACAGAGTGTCTATAGAATAACTATTATACATATCCTGTTTCCCCGAAAATAAGACATCCCCCGAAAATAAGACATCCCCCGAAAATAAGACCAAGTGCATTATTTTTTATGCAATTGAGCTTGGCTGCTTATGCTGATGTTTGTGATGAAATCACTGCAGTATATTAATACAAGTTGATTTTTTGTTCAACAATAAATGTGAATTCTTGTTTATGGAGGAATAAGACATCCCCTAAAAATAAGTCTTAGCTCGTCCTTAGGAGCAAAAATTAATATAAGTGATATTAATATATCTTATTTTCAGGGAAACAAGGTAGTGAGGGCCCCCAGATCTGAGGGGGCCACTCTGGTGCAAGAAAATTATACCTTTTTATAAGAAATAACAATATTAGATTGCAAATAAGGGTCTGAGAGTGACCATACAATAACTACTGTATATAGTAAGGGGCCCTACACACTCAGATGCTAAAATATTATACCTTTTTATAAGGAATAACCTTCCTACTCTCTATTAGGCTATGTTCACACGGGGTAATTTCGGCGCATATTTCTCGGCATATTTGCGCTCTAATATGAGCGAGATGCGCGCCGAAATTACGGTAATCCATAGTTCATAGTTCTCATATGGATTACGCCTCCTTTCCCCGTTCATACAATACAATCGTATTGTAGGCGTGGGGAGATAAGTGACATGTCAATTACTTGCGGCGAGTACGCGCCATGAGTAATAAATGTCAATGGGGCCGGCGGGCTGCCACCCACCAAACCCACACCGCAGGAGTACGCACTAATTAACGCAAGCTCCAGAAACACACGATGTACTGCCGCGCGTACTGTACGTGCCTCAGTACATCGTGTGAACAAAGCCTAAGATTTCATGAAAAGACCTGAGAGTGACTATAGAATAACTATTATACATAGTGAGGGCCCCTAGATCTGATGGGGGCCACTCTGGTGCAAAAAAAAATGATATATTTTCATAAGGAATAACCTTCCCACTGTCTATTAGACTGCATAAAAGGGCTGGAAGGTGACTATATTATACATACCATGTTTCCCCGAAAATAAGACCTAGTGCATTTTATTTATGCAATTCAGAGTTTGGCTGCTTATGCTGATGTTTGTGATGAAATCACTGCAGGATATTAATGCAGGTTGATGTTTTGTTCAACAATAAATGTGAATTCTTTTTCATGGAAAAATAAGACCTCCCCTAAAAATAAGTCTTAGCTCGACTTTAGGAGCAAAAATTAATTTAAGGCACTGTCTTATGCACTCCAGACTGCTCGCTACCTAACTTTTGATGCCATCTACATGAGTTGTACCATCCTGTACAACCACACAAGGTGAGCGGTTTTCATTACCCACCCCGTTACTGCTGTTTAACCTTTCAATGTTACGTGAGGTGCGCCTGTCCTCTGTTCTCTCTTTTACAGTGTACTATTATACATAGTGAGGGCCCCTAGCTCTGAGGGGGGCCACGCTGGTGCAAGAAAATGATACTCTATTATAAGGAATAACTTTCCTACTGTCTATTAGATTGCACAAAAGGGCCTGAGAGTGACTAAAGAATAACTACTGTGTATAGTAAGAGTCCTGTACCTGAGAAGGGCCAATCAGATGCTAAAAATGATACCTTTTTATAAGGAATAACCTGTTATTCCTTTTAGAATGTATAATTGAACCTGTCAGCATCTTGCCTGAAATCTCTATGTTGTGTGGTTGCCCTGTTATCCCTCCTCAGAATTCATTATCAATCTGTCAGCTGGGTGTTACCATTTGAGGTAGTGTCCCCACACAGTCTGACATTGCCCAATCAGGGCTGACAGTCAGTGTGTGCAGGGACATGCCCCTGGAATGGTCACACCCATCTGACAGATTCAGTGATACATTTCCAGGAGAAATAACAGAGGAACAGCAGAACACAGAGATATAAGAGAAGAGGCTCCAGAATTGTTATTTCACAGGGAACACAAGGGTTTACTACCAGAGACATGTCAGGAGAAGTCACAGGTTCTTCAGGTAAAAATGCAAAGGGATTGAAGCATTAAGGTCAGGGGAGTCTGTACCATGCATGAAACGGCTTGATTATTCCATCACGCGGCCAGTGCAGGGACGCTCCTCAGGTAGAACAGGAACGCGCTCGGCCGTTAAGGAGGAAAGGTAAGTATTAGTGTTGTTATTTTTCACTTATATATACCTGCTTATAACTAGCTATATACCTGACTGTGGGGAGCTACAACTACCTATATACCTGCCTATAACTAGCTATATACCTGACTGTGTGGAAGCTATAACTACCTATATAGCTGCCTATAACTAGCTGTGGGGAGCTATAACTACCTATATATACCTGCCTATAACTAGCTGCATACCTGCCTGTGGGGAGCTATAACTAATATATACCTGCCTCTAACTAGCTGCATACCTGCCTGTGGGGAGCTATAACTATCTATATACCTGCTTGTGGGGGCCTATAACTATGTATATACCTATCTGTGGGGAGCTATAACTATGTATATACCTGCCTGTGGGGACCTATAACTATCTGTACCTGCCTGTGGGGACTGTATCTATTTATATACCTGCCTCTGGGGAGCTGTACCTATCTATATACCTGCCTGTGGGGAGCTATAACTATATATATATACCTGCCTGTGGAGAGCTATAACTATCTATATACCTGCCTGTGGAGACTATTTCTATATACCTGCCTGCGGGGACCTATATCTATATACCTGCCTGCGGGACTATCATATACGCCTGATGGGGGATATATATCTACATACCTACCTTACTGAGGGGAGCTGTATGTACCGGATGTATCTATATACCTGCCTTACTAAGGGTACAGAGTAAGTTTCCACAAAAATAAACCCCAAAAACTAATTTTTCCCCGTTCACCCTATGTTTTTATTAGTCCGGCCCTCTAAAACCATCCCACTTTCTCATGCGGCCCCATTGGAAAATGAATTGCCCTGCCCTGCTTTAGACAATTTTTGTGATCTCTCTGGCTTAGTGAAAACTAGGTGTGGATTGGTGTGAAAGGTAGCATGGTCAGTCTGCAACTTACTGCACCAAAAGCCACGTCAAAAAAGCCCCAAAGTTCTGGAGCAGATAGTAAATAGTTGGTCTAAAAAAGCTAAGCAAGTCTAAGGACACTCCGAATTTATCAAACAGCGGAGCGACTATGAGGAACATGGAGCATTTTCTAATTTTATGCTGTCTAACTTTTAAACAGCAATGGTAAATATGCTCCACTGTTTCCTGTTGTGGAGATCTAGTTGGGAAGGAAACTTTACCATGTTGCTTTGTATAAGAAAATAACCCCCTTCCAGGGAGAAGAATACGGACTCCCTAGTGACACCAACTGGGTGCTACCATTTTCTTTACCAATTAGAGAGGGCATACCATCCAAAAAGGCCTCCTGGGAAAAACAGTACACAGAATAGCTCTCCTCTAAAAAGAAAAAAAAAACTTTAGTGCAACCTATTGATAACTGGTTGCTACTACTTTCCTTACTAATATGAGAGAATGTCAGCCGGTGTACAACCTGGCAATGCTCCCTGGGAAAAAGGCTATGCAAAATAGTTCTCTACAGAGAAGAAAAATGACTCTCTAGTGCCACCTTTTGACAACTGGGTAATACTACTTTCAATACCAATGAAGGAGAGAATGCAAGGTAATATACAGGCTAAACAATGCCGCCTGGGAACAAGGCTATGCAAAATGGCTCTCCTCTACAGAAAACTCTTTAGTGCCACCTACTGACAACTGGGTGCTATCACTTTCCTTACCAGTAAAGGAGAGAATGCCAGCTAGTGTAGAGTTCAAGCAAAGCTTCCTGGGAAAGAAGCTATGCAAAATAGCTCTCCTCTAGGGAAAATAAAACTCTTCATCGCCATCTATTAACAGGATGTCAATTTCTTCACTTATTAAGGGAAGAATGCCAGCTGTTAAATGGGCCAGCAATGCTCCCTGGGAAAATGGCTTTGCCAAATACAGAAAACTCTCTAGTGCCACCTATGGATAACTGGGTGCTATTCCTTTACTTACCAGTAAGGGAGAGAATGCCAGCTAGTGTAAAGTCCAAGCAATGCATTCTGGGAAAATGGCTATGCAAAATAGTTCTCCTCTATGGAATAGAAAACTCTTTATCGCCACCTATTAACAGGATGCCACTTTCAGGATGCCAGCTGGAGTGCAGGTCGGGCAATGCCTCCCGGAAAAAAGGCTGTGCCAAATAGCTTTTCTCTACGGAAAATGCTTTAGTGCCACCTATTGACAATTACCTGCTACTACTTTCCTTCCCAATAAAGGAGAGAATGCCAGTGGTGTATAGGCCAGCAATGCTCCCTGGGA
This sequence comes from Phyllomedusa bahiana, assembly GCA_025379985.1. Taxonomy (NCBI): domain Eukaryota; kingdom Metazoa; phylum Chordata; class Amphibia; order Anura; family Hylidae; genus Phyllomedusa; species Phyllomedusa bahiana. Next base: position 75,206 of record JAODAL010013831.1, read on the forward strand.
AAATGGCTATGCAAAATAGCTCTCCTCTATGGAAAACTCTCTAGTGCCATCTATTGATAACTGGGTGCTACCACTTAAAGAAGAGAATGCCATCCGGTGTCCAGGTCAGGCAATGCCCTTTGGGAGAGAACATGAAAAGCAACAACAGACAAGAAAACTAACTCTCTAACGCCACCGATAGGCACTAAATGGTAAGTCAATATCTTGAAACAAGTTGGTTTGTTAGTCGAACCAGTAGTTGGCTTCTCTGGTTTGGCTTTTCTCCCAAGTCATGTTCCAAAGCTCTTTAAAGGATCCTGCACTGACTCCCAGGATAGCCATCTACAGGGGGCACCATAGAGAAAGTTTCCTTCTTTTACCCTGTTTCCGTGAAAATAAGACAAGTTTTGCTCCTAAACACGAGCTAAGACTTAGTTTTAGGGGATTTCTTATTTTTCCATGAACAAGAATTCACATTTATTATTGAACAAAACATCAACCTGTATTAATATACTGTATTGATTTCATCACAAACATCAGCATAAGCAGCCAAACGCTGGATTTCATAACTAAAAATGCACTATGTCTATTAACCATTTCAGGGCCCCATACAGCCAATTCAAATGGGGCCCCTTCCATTACTAGTTCCTATTTTTTTTTAACATATCAATGGGCCCCTTTTTGATTAGGACCCCTGACAGCAGTACTGCCCTACTGGCACCCCTGGCTGTACCATGTAGTCCTGCCCTTAGCCGATGTCCTGCTCCAATTCCACCGTCCACCAATGGCTACACGAGCTGGCCGACATATCAGGCGGCTATTGTCGGATACCTCGGAGGACTAACGGCTGCACCATGTATTCTTACACAAAAATTGAGCACAAAAAACACTACAAAGAATAAAGCAAATTCTATAGTGCATTTGATATTTGCTTATTAACTTCCTTCTTTTACCCTGTTTCCCCGAATATAAGACAGTGTCTTATATTAAGTTTTGCTCCTAAAGACAAGCTAAGACTTATTTTTAAAGGATGTTTTTTTTTCTATGAACAAGAATTCACATTTATTGTTGAACAAATCATCATCCTGTATTAAAGGGGTTGTCTCACTACAAGGATTCCTTTTTATGTTCAAGATCTTGCAAAAACAAGTTACTTTGTAATATGTGTCCATTAACAGTGTCCTACCTATTCCTAGGAGCTGATGCAGCCCATACAAAAGGGGATCTCTTGTATGGGCTGCATCAGCTCCTCAGGTCGCTATAGCTACAGACCTGTTTGATCTCTCCTGATATAGGCGGTCAGCACTGGTTGCTATGGCTACAGACCTGTTTGACCCTCCTGATAGGCATGCAGCACAGGTTGCTATAGCTACAGTCCTGTTTGTTTCTCTCTGATAGGCTGCCCAGCACTGGTTGCTATAGCTACAGACTGGCTTTACTGCAGCCTTAGTAGGAAGCCAGAAAAACACGCCCTGAATTCAAAGTGAAACCAAGAAAACAGGACTGAGGTAAGATGAATCAATGGAGTGAGACAACCCCTTTAATATACTGTAGTGATTTCATCACAAACATCAGCATAAGCAGCCAAACTCTGAATTGCATAAATAAATGCACTAGGTCTTATTTTCGGGGAAACAGGGTAACGGGCACTTTTTTGCAGCCTGTAACTATGAAATAGGCTGAAGCTGGAAGTTTTAGGCTCTAAATATGACATAAAAATATAACAGGGGATAAAAGACCTCCCACTGGGTCGGCAATCAGAGCGCTGATGGCAGACACATCACAAGAAATACACCGGGCATATTATTCTCTTTACAGGACTACAAAATAAAGCCGGTGCATTATCTTTATGTGGTTTGGGTAATACAATGCAGTTTCAGTAATTGACATACTGTACGGGGCCTAAATATCGGCTTAGCTGTGTTAGGATACTCGCTGTGATCATGTCAAAGCGTTTAAAAGGAGGTTGAAAGCAATTTAAGTAACACACTGTGTCAGTGACAAAGGAGAGGAAGCGGCGGGGGTGCTGGAACAAGCAGAATATGATCCGACCATGGGCGGTAAAGCTGACTTACTTATATCATTCAAGCGATGTGTGCATTGTCTGAGTGACTGTGACAGGCACGAGCAAAACAGGTTTAATGGGGATGTATTTTGGAGACTGTGCGGCGCTTTATAGAGATGTAGCAGAGCTGGGTTTGTTTGCAGGTTTGCAAAGCTTATACAATGCTACTAATAGCACAGGTAGCAGCCAGATGTCAGCGGGCAGTCAATGGGCAAAAATAAAACAGAATTTATTTCATTCATTGTAGTTTTTTTTTTTTCTTGGGTGTTTTTGGGCAGGAATACACAGTGTGTCCACAGCACGGCTCGCGTCTTGAGTCCGATGAGTTGTCGGCACGATTATGTGGCCATTGGTGGATGCATCGAAGGTGGCACAATTGGTTGCACTGTGGCTGTACCCAGGGCTGCCATCAGCCATCTATTAAGCGTTTCAGGGCCCCATACAGCCAAATCGAATGGGGACCCCCCCATTACTAGTTCCTATTTTTAAACATATCAATGAGCCCCTTTTTGATTAGGGCCCCTGACAGCAGTACTGTCCTACTGGCACCCCTGGCTGTACCATGTAGTCCTGCCTTTAGGCCGATAGTCCTGCTCCAATTCCATCGTCCACCAATGACTACACGAGCTGACCGACATATCATGCGGCTATTGTCGGATACCTCGGAGGACTAACGGCTGCACCATGTATGCTTGCACAAAAAATGTACCTAGAGCACAAAAAACACTACAAAGAATAAAGCAAATTCTATAGTGCGTTTGATATTTGCCTATAAACTTCTATCTGTTTGCTGCAGTTTTTGCTACAAAAAAAAAAAAAAGTATTCAATTTTAGCAGCATTGTTTTTTTTTTGGCTTTTGCAAAACTGCAATGTTTATGCTCCAAGCCTATAAAAAAAAGTATGGCGTTTTTGTAGCAGTTTCCTTGGCCAAAAAAACACTGCAGAATATCTGTGAAATGGCCCTCGTTTTGTTTTCCACTTAAGTTTTTCGGGATTAGGTAATGCTTTTTTATCACAGGGGGGGCCTGGGGCCCACCAGTGGAGATGATTCTTGGGGCCCAGCAATACAAATGCATATCCTGGAGCCCACCAGTACAGTTGGTTTTGGGGCACACCAGTTGAGTTGGTTTCGGGGGCCCCACCGTAGAGTTGATGCTTGGCCCCATCAGGGGTTGATGCTTGGGAGCCCCCATGGAGTTGATTTTGGGGCCCACCAGTGGATTGATCCCCTGGGTCCCTCAGGGAGTTGATTCGGGGGCCCCACAGGGGAGTGATTTTTGGGGGCCCATCAGTAAAGTTGATTCTTGGGGCCCATCAGTAAAGTTGATTCTTTGGGCCCATGAGTGGAGATTATTTTTGGTGCCAAGCTTACAGCTACTGGACATGGTTGCACATACAACATGTGCCTTCTGCCTCTCTTTCTCTACCTTTCCTCCTTAAAAGCAACCCCAGGCCCAGGAGCCCCTCAGGAGTTTCCCCTACTTCCTGTAGACCAGTCTGAGTCTGTCTTTAATGTACTGAAAAAAAGAGTGCAAGAACAAATTCAGCTCTGCTACTCTGTGATATTGCAGTTTTTCCGTAGGTTGCTACTCGGTGATATGGAATATAGACCTTGTCAGATCCGCTCTTTGTACATCAATATATATAAGCATCAAACTAGCTGCTCATTTGCTATCATTATTATGCTAGACCAGCTGCCACTCTGGTAATTAATTGGCATGTGCTTGTGTATATGGCACACGTTCGTGAAATTAGATTCCGCCAGCTTTTTGAGAACTTACAGACTGGGAGCATTTTCACTCCAGGCTTGTTAAAGAACGTACTTGGAATTGGTTCAGGCAAAGACAGCTTTATAAGAGTTACTGAAATCCGAACACATAGATTTCTTACAATTAGGTGCGGCCGCTACAGGTTGAAATGGATTATTCAAATGCAAAAAGAAAAGTTACATGTAAGATTTTCAGAGAATCTGTCTGCTCTCCTGATATGTCTTATGGCGAGGATTTATAGCTAGATTTTAGGACTGGTTTAGGATTTCGAATCAGTGTCAAAATGGGGCCCCCCATAACCTCAATAGAAAACAAAACCGCTACCCTACACGGCAAGGATTTCCTGAGATTGGATGTCAAAATTGACCGGTTTGCAAAAAACTTGGAACTTGCACATTCTTCCTCCACATTTCCCGTTGGAAAAATGTCGTTCAATGTCAAAGGTCGGGCCCCAAACCAAAAAACCACCACAAAATCCACCCAAAAAAGTGACAAAAAATGGGGAAAATGATTGTAAAAACATCGGTCCCGCTATAGAATCCAGCAAGTATTTTACAATTGCTGTGTGACCGTACCCTTAGGCTGTGTTCACACGGCTGATTGACGCCGTATTGTGGGACGGATGTCGCCCGCAATTACGGCGTGTGTACAGGGGCGGGGGGCGGGGGGGGGGGGGGGCGCAGCTACGGCGCGCAATAGGGCGAAAATCCTCCCAAAATAAACCTGTGAAAAAGCCTTAGGAAACTTGCAATTCTCATGACATAGCAATGCTGGAGATTCTTAGGGGCCGTTCACACAGCGTTTTTGGATCTGTGTTAGATCAGAAAAATCGCATCAAAAAACACAGCGTCCCTCGGATCCTAAACGGATCCAACATGTATCCAACAGGCAGCTGCGTGTTTGGACGCATGTTGAATGCAGCAGGATTGACCCTATAGTTTTAAAAGGGCGCCGCGCGTCTTTTTGGGCAAGAAAATTGACATGTCGAAAGAAGCATCAGAAAGACGCAATGAGGCGCAGCGGTGATCACTCGTGTGAACGCCGATGTGTGTTTCAAATTAAAAGCAATGTAAATCACACTGCACATTGTTAGATGTGTGTTTGGGTCAGTTTAGCTCTGACAGATGGATCCAAACAGGTATCTAAAAACGTAGGTTCATATGGACTCAACACGCCGGTTGAACATACCCTTAGAACTTGAGTTTTGTTTTCCTGTGTGAAAATTGAAAAAAGTTTAAAGGAGAATGCCTTCCCAAAGGGGTTTTTTAAAAAAAACCTTTCACCGTCTGAAAGGAAAAGCCTCAAGAAGGCAGAAAGCTGTCTTTCTAGGGCAGAACTCCACAATCTGGAAGGAGGTTGGGGCCAAACCGTCCAGGTACGCCTCAGGGAAAACCAGGGAAAGGGACATCGGGAAACACCCCCATGACCGCATGGGAATGCCCATTGTGGGTAGTATTTGAGCAGGCCTTACATTGTGCAGGGCAGCTCTGTTGCCACCAGCCCCTAAAAGAGCCTCGAAACGTGACTAGGAGCGTAAGCCAAACCAGAAGCATTAGCCAAAAGGAAGAATCGTCTGTAGACAGCTATTTGAGATTTTTTAATCCCACGCCCTTCAACCAACCAACAAGTACCCAGCTCTGCACTGATGACGGGGAATAATCACCAAAAAGCTGTCTAATGGTTGGACATCAAATTATAGGGCAGGAGGTGGCACTAGACTAGAGACACAGCTCCTTCCTTCTGTAGAAGAGCTAATTTGCATATCTTTTTCCCAGAAAGCACCTCCCTACTCCCTGGCTGGCATGTTCCTCAAGGACAATCATTACCCCTTAGGTACATGACTCAGTGACCAGGAGAATGGCCAGTTATTCCTACATTTCCAAGAGAAATTTCAGAGGAACAACACAATGCATAATTCTAATAAATGATGCTTCAATATGTGTATTTCAGGTAGAGCTAAACAGTCCTAGTTACCGCACTGCACAGGACACATAAGAGGTCCTAGTTAGTAAAAGCCCTCCTTTTAAAACAATGCATTTTTTACAAATATGTTTGCTGATACAGTTCTTAACATTTCCTTTAAGGAACAGAACTTCCGCTTTTCTGATACCTAGCTCCAAATCCACTGCTACTCCTCTGCCGCTCCCCTCTGCCAATCCCTTTACTGGCTACCCCCAGCCCAGCAAATTCAGTTCATGTTACTAACCATGACCTACAAAGCTCTCCACAACCTCTTCCCTCCATTTATCTCTGCCTTAATCTCCAGATACCTCCCCTCACGCAGTCACTGCTCCTCACAGGACCTTCTTCTCTGCTCTCCCCTTATCCGCTCCTCACATAACCGTCTCCAAGACTTCTCCCGTGCTTCCCCCATTCTCTGGAACTCACTGCCCCAACACATCAGACTCACCACCACCTTCACCAGGTTCCAAAGCAACCTGAAAATCCATCTCTTCAGGAGCCTATAACCTACAATAACCCCACTGTCACTACATCCTCCACAAATATGTCTGCCCCTCACCTTATGTCTCTTTCCCCCTTCTTGTAGATGGTAAGCCTTCGCGGACAGGGTCCTCTCTCCCTCTGTACCAGTTGTTAGTCATTTATCATCACCCCTGTACTTGTTTGACCTATGTTATGTATGTAACCCCCTCGTATGTTCAGCGCCCTGGAACTAATTGCCCTCAATAATAATAATAATAATGTAACCCCCCCAAAGAGGAGCAATGTGTACAGTGGAGGCTATAGAAAGAGGCATTCACTCTTCTTCCCAAGAGCTTGGGGCTTCACTACCCACACCCGGGTTTGGTGACATCACAGGAAGAGGGGGGGAAAAGAGGGGGAAAGGGGGGACAGGACGGGAAGGGGGAGAAGTGAGAAGACCAAAGAGAGAGCTCTAGAGAGGACGGAGATTTCCCCATGTGTCCTGAAAAGACTGGCTAGTCTGGGGGCCGCCTTCGCTGCAGCGCCCCAGCTCCCCCCAGGAGAATCCTGCCTCCCCTGCCAGGGCACCCAGCCCCTGAATTGACAGCACAGGAGGAGTCCATTGCAGTGCAACATAAGAGGAGTAACGCTGGGGGGATTTTTGCGACAGGAGTTGTAACTTGTATGGGGGACTGTTCTGGGGTTGCTAAGGCTAATCTCAAAGTGCACCAACGTTACCAAAGAGCCCCAACGACCGCGGCAACTGGGCCCCAAGGGTTTTAAATGACCGCATTGGGGCACCATTTTGTTTTGACTCTCACTGTGATGATCATTTAGGAGAGGGTAACTGAGGGAAATTTCTGTGGGTTTACCTACTAGCCCCCACGTAAAAAAACGACAGAACTGTAACTCCCCAGTAGGGGGGGTTTTTGGACTTACTGTAGTTATTGAAATTTGATATGTTATGTTTTTCACTCTTTTTTCATTTTGAAATTTCTCCGACCACATAACCTATTAATCCAAAAATAAACCTAAGAGTTTTATCCCAACCGGGAGTGTTCTGAGCTTAGACGGGGTTTCCCGATCGACCCCTGCAGAAAGACCCCCTTTTCCTGCATAACTGGAGAGCTGATACAAATTCGGTGGGGCACTGTTCATAGAGAGTGAGACGAAAACACACCCCCCAAGGAGGTGGCACAAAGGGGTGTTACAGGGGAGCACTGCTGAATCCTCCCAAAGACATAAAAGAAAAGCAGGAAAAGCTGTCATGGAGTCTCTAACAGAAGGAAAAGGGGGTCTGATTGGTGGAAAAGTGGAAATTATAGGAACATAGCTTTGCTGTTTATGTAAAATTTTCAACACCTCAGATGAACAGATTTTCAATAGTGAAACGGCTTCAAAAAATTGTTTCACCCTAAAGGGGTTACGCGAGTAAACAAAAGGCATTGACGGCACCCTAATTGTCACTAAAAAGTTTTTGAGGGGGAGTACTTTCCCTCTGTTATAGCTTGCCAAATCAAACATGGCCAAAATGGAAGATCATGGCCTGGAGGCCTGCACAAGACCTGCACCCAGGGAGCAAATTTGCAACGAGAAGCTAAGTAATGTTACCACCTACCCCGTCGGGTTCTAATCAAAAAAACTTCTGCTACTGTTGAGTGCTTATCACCATAAGGGTTAGTCAGCCAAATTCAAAAGTTCAGCCTGAGGGGGGCTATCGCGTCGAAAACATTCCAGGGCCACCCCCCCCAGGGGGAGAAGAGGTATAAAACATGGAGAGATGTTGCCCGCATATCTGGAAGGTGGCATCACGGATGCTGTAAAAAGCAAGAATAGTAGAGAGTTTGAGGCCCGCTAGGAAAGGGGGTGCAAGCTGTTTGGGGAGCAACCACTACAACTCATCAAGACTAATGGATGCTCTAAAGATGCTTTTGGGTCCCCAGAAATGCACTGCCCTTTCTTTAAAACTCCGCACTACTACCAAGAGCCGGGTAGAAAATTCCGAAATCCTACCGATAGACAAGCTGGTTCACAGAATAATGTCCAAAGGGGGGCAAAAACCCCAGTAAAATTGACCAATGCCGTAAGGCCCCAAGAACTGCGGGGGGGCTTTAACTAAAGATCCCATTGCTCAAAGGCGAGGTGTATGATAAAGAGAAGTTTCCCCCTGTTCTTTCCATCATTATTAAAGGAAGTGCGACAAGAGGAAGCACTTCGCAGCAAAGAGCAGCCTTCAAAGAGTGACTACTGTGGTTTTAAGTCCGAGGCAAGTGGGCGAAAGGGGACTTCTGAAGGTTATTGAAAACCAGGGGAACAAATTCTCAACTTTTGACGGCCAGGCAAAAAAAGGGGAAAAAACGAAACAGGTTGCGAAGCAAAACAGCAAAACAACATTTTCCAAGAAGGCAATGTTATCACCTAAAAGGAAAAAAAAGAGAAGGGGTTTTTTGTTTTGGGGGAACCCCCAAACCACAAGCTAGAGGGTGCCCAAAGAATGGATTTCAAAAAACCCTTTTATCCCCTTTTCCCAATGAAGGATCGGCGTTGGGAAACGGAAGGGGGGGCAGTAAGTCTCTTACTGCCCCCCCTTTGCAACATCAAAGGTATACTCTACACCCATCAATCCTGCGCGTCGAGAAAAATTTCCTGAAGGGTTTAGTGGGACCCTCCCACTTTTTCAAGCCTATAAAAAAACACCCCGTACTGGGGTTTTTGGGACAGGGGGTCCAATGTCAATCATTTTTAAAATGGTACAAAAAGTATTGTCAGATGTACCCCTACAGCCCCTATCTGGCTTGTATTTTGGGGATTAATGACAATAGCTCCCCCATAGAGGATATGTGTCTACACATTACGGTTCCCTAAGACTGTTTTTGGGAGGGATAAAGAAACCCCACATAGCACTAGTCTGCCCAAACGATGCAACCGACAGCAGTACCTGTTATAGGGGAACAAATCCAACATCTTCCGAACACTACCAATGGTGTCAAAAATTGGGGGTGCGTTTATTTTTCAAACACTCACATTCACCCGTCTTTTTTGGAAGCTTATGTAAAGAAAGAGACAGAAAAGGAGAGAGTTACTTCTAATTTTTTCCATCCCGTTTTAAAGGGTAGCGCCCTAAAGGGGTGAGACAAAGATTTGCTAATAAAAAGTATGAAATAGCTTCGTCTTTTCATTAGGTGACTGGGTTTTGGTCTGGCACGGGGTTTTGAGCACCACATCCGATTGACAATTAACCCTTTTTTGGGAAGAGGGGCCCCAAAGGCAGCTCCACAGATTTTGAGGAGTCGGGCAGCACCTAAGAGGTTTGCTGGACAGGGGAGTCATCATTACCCCCACACCATATGCTTCTCCATAGGGGTTGCTGAAGAAAAAATGGTGATATTAGAATGTTGGGGATTACTACTTTGAAAAAAGCGCACAGTCCACCGCCAATAACTGTCCCAGGATTGATAAGTTTTAGATTGTCTACGGGGAACCCAATGTTTCTGTGCTAGATCTTCGGAGGGGAAATTTTACAAATACCTATGGCCAAAGAGATAAAGAAAAGCCGCTTTCATCTTTCTTTTGGTTCTTTCATTCGCAAGGATGCCCCAGGATGACCGGCCCCCCGCAACTTCCAAGTTTTTATGGAGGGGTGATGGGGAATATAAATTTTTCGGGGAATTGGTAAACGGATGACCTAAAGTGTTGGAACCCAAAAAACATAACCAAAGATTGTTCAAAGTACGGGCGTCTGGAGAAGGTGGGCAAATTTTCCCTTGACAATGCTGTTTCTGTCAAAGACTGTGAAAAAATGTGGGAACATTGTAAGCGAAAGGGATTTTTTTCGGACCCGCCAAAGGGAAGCCGTGGTCAAAAGGGCCCAAACCCACCAAGTTGGGGGAGCTCAGGTCTTTTCTAGGGTTCTGTGGGTACTACAGAAGTTTTTTACCGCGTAATTTTAAAGATCACAAAACCACGACTTCTCTCACTCAAGGGTATCCCCCTCCAAAGGAACAAGTTACTCCAAGAATCGGGGGAAGAAGCCTACTTCAGGAAATGAAACCCTTTGGAGAGAGATGGACACCCGAATGTGATAAGGCATTTGGGAAAATTTAAAACCTGCTGACACAGACTCAGTGTTTTGGCCCCTGCACCCCAGAAAGCCATATTCCCGCATGAGATGCTTCACTTGAGGGGGCTTGAGCAGTTTTTTTATCAGGGCAGGGGGGGCCTCCCCGACCGATCAAATACATCACCGAGGGTTGACTGCCCCGTGAGCGCAACTACCCAGCCCACAAGCTTGAATTTTTACATTTAAGTGGGGAGTTGTGGGCAAACTGCATACTACCTCTAGGAGTGCGTTTTGAAGTTCACACTGACAAAAAATCCACTAAAATATGTAAGACCACACCAAGCCGTTTCTAAAAAAGGACACCGGTGCTTGCAGCCTTTGCCATTTTTGATTTCACTTGAAGTATCGACCAGGGGGACCAGTAACATTGATGCTACGCTCTTTTCCCTGCCCAAAGGGAAGGGGTTGAAGATGAGAAGGGATGGGGGGAAGTCCCTGCCCTGACGTTAAAACTATTGCACAGACAAAAAGCGAGGGCTGCCTTACAAGGTTGTGCCAAATTCCAGGGGGCCGGAGAACGCTCTTCCACCTTTGTTTTCCACTTAACGAGGATCACCACTAATTCCCCCGCCTCAACTGACTCAAGACCCGATCCAAAAGGGCCCAACAGGGGAAATCCTTTATGGGGGTGGTTTGATGGGCTGTGAAAAGGGGGCAAGGCCTAAAAGGGGAAACCCCGAAAACAAAGATCGTATTCGCCCCCCCAATTTGATCCCTAGTCCGAAAGTGGACCTGTACCGAGAAACCACAGTCAAAATGGAGAGATTCGAAACAGCTGGTGCTACCCCCCAATTTCGGAAATGGGCATGAGGTCACTGCTATGAACATGGGGATCGGGGTTGAAAACCCCTGACTTCTTATAGACCGGTTTTTACTGGGGCCCAAAAGGAAGCGACATTTAGGGGTACTGCAAGTCATGTACGCTTCATTCTGAGGAAGACTCTACCCCGCGATCCGCCCCACTTTCAAAACACCAGTATGGTCCCCCTAGAGTTTGTGTGTATCGATTTCCTTGCCATTGAACCGAGAGGGCAATGCAGCAATGATTGGGTCACGACCATTTCACCCGTAGCCCCAAACCACAGCCCAGAGACCAGAGGGCAAATCACGGGCGAAAACTTGTGGGGGAAATTCTTTGTGCATATGGGGTGGGCCCGCCCCCACCATACTGACCAAGGGGGAGACTTTGAGATCCTGATTTAAGGAACTGGTGAAATCTGCGGGATCAAGAAACCAGAACCACACCTTTCCCCCCTCAAGGGGATCCTCAGCCCAAAAGATCAATCGCACCCTTCCAACATGGGGGCACTTTGAAACCCCCAAACAAAAGGGCGCTGGGTCACATATCATCAGTTAGTCCACCCTACAAAGCACCAAGAACGATCAACTGTTACCCCCCTTACTTTTTCCCAATGTTCGGTAGGGAAGCCACTACAGTAGATATTAGTTTTGGTTCACTACCATTTTACTCAAAAGACCACTTAGAATGTGTCACAGTTGAAGAGAAAAATTTAAAGGGGGCTATAATTGGCTGAACAGGCTTCTGGGGCGAGCAGGAAGGGAAACAAGACCCTTACGCCGTAGATTCGTGAGCAAATTCTGCGCCTGGGATAGGTTCTCTTTTAGCAACTATTTTTCAGGGAAAAAACCCAAACTTGCTGACGTTGGGATCCAGAAACCATTTGTATAAAACAACTGCCGGCGTTCCCTCTACAGGGGAGCCTGAAAATGGGGTGGGATTGTCAAGACCTATCATCGCCAACATCTGTTACCTGAGGAAAAAATAACCATTTTTTACAATTTCGCAAAAAATCCCCCCACAAACCCGGGGGACCCCCCAGGGGGAGCCATCGCATCAACAAAGTCCAGCCCTGTGATTTTAATTCTGCAAGCAGTGAGAGTGAATCCCGTACAATGGGGGGCCCGACTCCGATGGGGTTGGGAACCCCGTCCTACTGTTAAGATCATAAAGACATCCCTAAGGTGGATGATAAGAAGAGTCTATCCAGAACCCCCCTTTTACAATGTCCCCCCTTTGGGGGGAAAATTTGATGTATGGGGTCACCGGGTGAGGGAAATAACCCCTATGGAACCTGAGCCTGACAGTCAAAATCGGAGTCGAGGAGGGAGCCCCCGTATACCACTCGTCCCCAGCGGGGCACAAAACCCCCCCCTGATGCTACCAAAGATAAGACGGGCAGAATACGAGATCCCCAGATCGACGCCCTAAGTTTAGTGACGTTGGCCCCGTTTTTTCCCCGCTTCCTGTAAGGCATGCTGATTTTTTTGGTCTGATTGGGTGTGGGGCGGGGTGCTTTGACACATGATTTTATTCCAGGTGGAGTCTTCGTTTATGCTGGACACTTTTGAACTCACCCCGGGGGAGTGTAACCCCCCCAAAAAGAGAATGGTACAGTGGAGCTATAGAAAAAGGCAATTTACTCTTTTTCCCAGAGATCATTGGGGTTCACTACCCAGCAGCCCTGGTTTGGGGGACACACAGGAAAAGGGGGGGGAGAGGAGGGAAGGGGGGCAGGGGGCTGGGAAGAGGGGGAAAGTGAAAACTACAGAGGGGAGAGAGCCGAGAGAGAGACTGAATTTCCCCCGTGTGTCCTGAGAAGGACTGCTAGTCGTGGGCCCCCTGTCACTGCAGGGCCCCCTCTCCCCCCCCAGAGAATCCTGCCTCCCCTGCCAGGGGACCCACACCTAATGTGAACACAGGGGGAGTCCATTCAGTGCAGACTGAAGAGGGATAACCTGGAGGACTTTGCTGATCAGGAGTTGTACACTTTTAGTGTGGACTGTTTTGTGGGCTAAGGTGAGATCTCAAAATGCCCAACTACCAAAAAAGCCCAACACCGCGGCAACTGGCCCCAACGGTTTTAAACGACGCTGCTTGCGGGAGCCAATTTTATTGCCCTCTCACGTGATTTTATCATTAGGGGGAGGTAACTGGACGGTATTTTCTGTGGGGTTACCTACGAGGCCACCACGTAAAAAAACGACAAACTGTAACTCACCAGTAGGGGGGGTATTTTGACTTTCTGTAGTTATTGAAGATTTGAATGTTTTGTTTTCATCTATTTTCATGTTTGCAATTCTCCGAGCCCCATATCACCTATTAATCCATTAAATAAATCTGCTAAATTTTATCCCAACCTGGGGGTGTGTACTGAGCTTAGACGGGTTTTCCCCAGTCGACCCCTGGCAAAAAAAGGAACCACCTTTCCTGCAAACTGGAGAGCTGAACAAATTCGGGGGAGGCACTGTGTCATAGAGAGGGGGAGAGGACAACACACCCCCGCCCCAAAGGGGGTTGGCACAAAGGGGTGTTACAATAATAATAATAATAATAATAATAATAATAATAATAATAATATTAATAACAATACATATAATAACAATACATATTGTTGTAATAATAACATATAATATTTATAATTTATGTAATTGTATTTGATTTTTTGCACATAATAGAATCGTTTCCCCCGGTCCTCCACTTCCCGTCCTTTCGCTGCGGCCTCTGCTGCAACCGCAGCGACCCATGTTTCCAAACGAGATCTTTTTTTCCCTGTTGCAGTGCACGTGTGCGCCCTGTCCACGCTTACCACCGTATTCTGTGCGGCTTTCCCTTGCGGGCCATGCGCTCCTCCATCTTGGGTGCTGCCCTATTTCCCTTTAGCTTATAGAGGGCGGCGGCCACACTTCCCTTCCTTTATTCCCACAGTGTGCAGCGGGGGGGGCTTCCTCTGCCAATCCCTTCCACCTGTGGGGTTTATAAGCAGCTTCTCCTCACACTCCCGGCCTGATCCTTGATGTTTGTTTGTCGGTTTTTCCGTTGGTCCTGTGTATTGGCTTCTTGTTTGTGTCTTTGTGTTTTTCCCCAAATTGGGTTAGTCCTATGTTTGGGCTCTTTGTGTCTCTGGCTGTCTTTGTGAGTTTCCTTGCCTTTTTTTCTGCCCCGGGTTCCCGCCCGGTCATGCCTTTGGTTTCTTGCCCAGTTTAGTTTAAGTCTCTGCTTATGTTCTTGGTTCTTTATCTGTCTATTTATTTTTCCTTTACCTTTTTCTTATCCTCCTGTTTTGGGACTTTTTGTCCTGTCTTTTTTTGTCCTGCACATATTTAAATTCTTTCTTTTCTTTGT